>JAPMLY010001651.1:0-95453 GCA_026401115.1 Tetraselmis chui
GTCGGACTGTTCCGTCGTGCCACCAGTTGTTGAGTCGTGCTCAGCCGCTCAGGAGGCGGAGAGAGTTCCGAACTGCGCACAGTAGCGCGGGAGTGGCAGTACGGACCGGTTTCAGTCACGTGGGCGTCGTCGCGCCACGGGGGGCGATAGAGACCTGCTAAAGTACCACCGTACATGCTTACAAAACCCGCCGCTTGAAGAGGGTGATGGTGGGGGCTTACCTGGCAGTCCCATATTCCGGAAGCGCAAAAAAAAATCTACCAGGATGGACGAAATCCACTCTCAATGGGTACGGGTACTCCGTATTCTGTACCATTCAGGACGTTTTACCTGTACCTTTTCATCTTTTCTTCTTTTTTGTTGGTGGCTTCCACTGCTTTTTCTTGTAAGAAACTTTTATCATTTTACCTGCACCTATTATTGCTGTTATATCGATGCAATGTTCTTCGCGGAATTAAAAGAGTTTGAATAATAAGAAATACCAACACCGAAGAACGCCAGAGCGCCAGACGCCTCTGACGACGAAGCCGGCTACACTGATCTCCGTCGCCAGAGCTGCAACGCCGCCGGAAAGCGCAGCCCGGCTTAGATTGCCCCGACTAAAGGCTGGCCAAGAGTAGAGTAGTTGTTTTTGGGTCATAAAGCGCAGGTCATTAGCGAAATCCCTGCTGGCTAGTCCTTTACTCGACCAAGTGTTGAAGAGGAACGAAAAGTCAACGCCCGTTGACGTTGAATAAGTCGTCAACTCTCTTCCCTGACAAAAGAAAAGGCAGCAGTGGTATGCTCAGGTACAAACACACATAGCCAGTAAAGCGGGGTGATGACCTGAATTAATTGTCGCTTCGTCAGTTTGCCTCCCTCGACGGTGAGAAGATATAACCCTTTCCGAGTTGTGAGGGCATCAGCGGGAAGGATGGCTTCTATACCGACAACGGGCGGCGAGACAGCGCCGGGTGGGGCAAGCGGTGACGGCTGGGGGGCTAGCCTCCGTGTCTGTACCACTGGCCTTTCGTTGGAGATGCGTCAAATGGTGGCGGCTCAGGTAGAGGCGGCGGGCGGCAGGTGAGCGCACGCATCTCAGTGCGGAAACAAAAGAGCAGCCGCGGTCGACTTATGCTGTCGTATTAAATAAAACTCGTACTGATGAATCATTCACGATATTTTAAATTATCATATAGCGCGTTGGTGTATGTGTGGCTGGCTTGGGAGTGTGTATTGTGCGCAGCAGCTAGCGGTTTTCTCATTTTCTTTTGGTGTGCTGTATCACAGCTACGCTCCAGGGCTGAGCCGCACCTGCACTCACCTTTTGCTGGGCGACCGCGTGGCAACGGGCGACACACCCTCAGACAAACTCACACACGCGTTGCGCGTGGCACCCCGTTGGCCACACCTCGCTGTTGTGCGCCTCGCCTGGTGGGAGGCCTCCTGCAGGATGCGCCAGCCCTTACCTGCCGCCCCCTTCCTCTACCGCCTCTCTGCCGTAATGACAAAACCACCTCCCATTCCACCAAGCCGCTCTCAAAGAGGACCCAAACCCTCTTCCCCTCCTCATGTGGGTGCCCATTTCCCCCTTTTCAAGATTAACCAGCTTCTCATAAGCTCATTCCCCACCGCTCCAGAGTCACTAACCCCACTTGGATGTCCACTCATCCCCCAAGTGGTTTTTACACACCTAATTATGGCCTTCATTTGTGCCGAACTGTATTTTTGGAGCTGCTTCTACTTGCACGAATTCCCAGCTTTCTATGCGCAGCTGCCTTGACAGTTTCCCTACCCCTCAACTGTCATTGAACTCCCAGGTGGGTCCAAGGGAGCCGCGCGCTCCGCTGCAGGTGCTCAACGCCAATGCTGCCGGTGATAGTGCCCAACAGATGGGGGTCGTCGACCAACAGCGCCCACCTCACCGTGCAGGAGTGACGCCCCAGCAGCGCCATGAGCAGGAGGTGACAGAGCTGGTGCACGCGCTGGCGGCTGTGCGCTGCCGGTCAGAGACAGAAGGGGGTGCAGTGGTGCCACGCCTGCCAGTGGAGCCCACCTCCGCGGAAGCCTCACCCGCTTCGCCCTCCGGTGACGCTCACCAGCTAGCGTTGAGGCTGGCAGCTTTGCGCGATAGACAGCCGCCGTCTCGCCACGCAACGAGCGTGGAGGGGATTCCCTCTGGCGCAGGGAGGTCCGGAGTAACGGCAGATACGGGGCACACCATCCATGACAATGCACCGTTGCACGGAAAGCACGAGGGAGGAATTGAGCTGAGCAGCCTCGCCGCTGCGCTAAGGGCGTTAAGAGCGAGCGGGACGGACTCTGGGCCGGCCGGCCGTTCAGACGCAGGCAGTCAGTCTGGCCTGATGCGCGTTGGTGGTGATGATGATGGTGGCGAAAACAGGCTGGTGGAGGCTTTGAAGGCGCGAAGACTTAATGAGAATCGGTCGTGTGCGTTGGCCGTGAGTGGAGGACGCTCTGACAATGGCTGTGGCGACCTTGCAGCGGCTCAGAGGGAGCGCAATGTCAGCGCACAGCCCCTCTCCGCACACAGCACCTCATTCTCAAGCCATCCCATCAACGAAAGCCAATCGACAGATATTGTCGCAGAGAGCAGCGCGGCTTCAGGTGGTGGGCGTAGTCCTTGCGAGTCCGAGACGCAAGATAGTTACGGATTGCAGCGTCATGTCTCTGCGGATGACGGTGGTGATGGTGATGGGCACGTTAAGGGGCTTGCGGCGACGCTGGCACAGCTGAGGGGTCGAAATGCCGGCTCGCAGTGCGCTGCGCAATGTCGCCCAGCGGACACAATAACAACCGATGTCACCAGCGAGGATGCGGCTACAGTCAATGACGGCAACAAGCAAGCCGTTGTCGACGAATCAGGCGCAGAGAGGAGCACGTTGCAGCAGGATCCCTTCTTATCTAGCGCTGGTGACGGCGAGGCGGATCGCCTGGCAGCGGCACTGACCGAGCTGAGGGATCGAAAGGGTAATATGCTTTGCAGTGATGCCGGTGAGGTGGCTGCTGATGTGAGTAGGGTGGTCGGAGGTAATGGGAAGCAGGTGGACGATTCAGCACGGGGTTGGCGCGCACCTCACTGCGACGCTGGTGTCGAGGAAGTCAACCGACTCTCAGCGGCGTTGGTAGCTCTGAAAAAGCGCAGCATCGAGGCACGGTCGAATGGTGTGAAAGAGGCGACGGCTGCTGTTGTCTTGGAGGGAAGCACGGGTGGTGGCAATAGGCGCAGCCGGGTGGAGTCATCAGAACAATGGATTGTCCCTCCATCTGGCGGTGCCGACGGGAACGGTAAGCATCTGGCCGCAGCATTGGCTGCATTGAAAGAGCGTAGCACCAACGCACCTGTTGAGGACGGAGACACGGTTGATAGGGTAACGAGAGCTGCCGCAGAGGTCAGCATTGATGGAGGCAGTGAGGCATTCTCGGAACAGGCAGCACCACAGCAGTGGAGCACCTCTCCCTCTGAAATTGCCGACGGGGAAGCTGCACGGCTCGCCGCAGCGTTGGCTGCGTTGAAAGAGCGTAGCGTCGAAGGATCAGGTGGTGTCGTTCATAAGGCGCCCTTCACTGCCGCGGAAAGTAGATTGAGTGCAGGCCGCAGCTGGCGAGTACCGGGTGAATCTGCCCAGGAGACACGCGCACTTCCATATCATGCTGGTAATGGGGAAGCCACGCGTCTGGCAGCGGCGTTGGCTGTATTGAAGGAGCGCAACGTGGGTGCACCGATTGGTGGTGTTGCCACGTCATCCGCAAACAAGTTCTTCGAGGGTAACGCGTGTGGAGTCGATGGGTCGAGGCAGGGTGGGTCTGCGCTGCATCAACGCCTAACTTCCGCTCCTAATCGCGAGGGAGAGGTGACGAGTCTTGCGGCGGCGTTGGCTGCGCTGAACGCGCAGAAGGATCGTGCACCGCTTAGTAATGGTGACGAATCGACGGCCTGTGTCGATAGGAACAGCAAATTTTGGGGCGATGTTCTCGGAGCGGATGGGTCAGTGCATTGGGGGCCCAGCGTAGCGGTTGGCGAAGGTGCTGGGAAGCGCAGCGGCCTGGCTGCCGCTCTGGCTGCTCTGAAGGAGCGCAAGGTAAGCGCAATGGGGGACGAAGGCAACAGGAACAAGCGAGAGGAGCCGATGGTGGGACAGACCTCAGCGTTGGGGGGCAAAGTTGGTGGCAAGGATGGTGCCAGTTTGGTGTCACCTCAGGCTGAGCTGAGCCAATACACGGCGATTGCACAGTCTCCATCACAGGGCACATCCTCAAATTCACCTCCACTGCCGAATGTTAGCGGGCTGGTGCGAGATACCATAGAAACCGGTAGAGGTGGGCCTAGTCCGTCCAGGCCTTCGCAACCAGAAGTTGAGGGCGGCCAAGGGGAAGCAGCTCTCTGTGTGGTTGGTGATGTGAGTAGCCTGGAGTTGATGGGAGAGCAGAAAGGCGATCAGATGGGACAGGTGAAGGGAAGCGCAAGAGGTGACTATGACGGAAAAATAGCTGAGGGCGGAGAGGGCTGCGTTGACGAGGGCATGGCATCGGTATGGCAGGAAGATCAAGAGGATGGACACGTGCCTGTTGTGATGGCTGGGGAAGTGTTCGGTGGCTCCTCCTCGAACCGCGGCTCGCCGCCCTTGGATGTGTCGTTCAGCGAGAGCGTCATCCGGGAGGAGTGTGCGGTTGGAGGGGACAAAAGAGACAGCCGTGTGGGGGTTTCTACTTCATCGGAGAGTGCGGATACGGGAGAGAGCTATGATAGAATAGAGGACACAGCGGTTGGCGAGGCGGATACAGCGGTGGATGCAGGTGGGAGTGGGAGCGACTTGGCAAAGGCTCTGGCGGCTTTGAAGCAGGAACAGGATGGCACAGCAATCGGAGCGGTTGTTCCTACATCGAAATCCTCTGACAGCGGAGCTGTAGTCAGCGCGCTCGCGGCTGCACTGGCCGAACCATCGAAGCCTGCCCTGTCTTTCCCCTCTCTGCCCGTACCTGGTGCCAGCAGCTCCGCCCAGGACGTGTCTGCTGTTCATCCTACCAACGACAGTGCCACTGGAACACAGGACGCGGCGATCCCCACCCACAAGCCGCTTGATAATGTGAATGACCTAGCTGAAGAAATGGACGACGGGTTGGCACACGGAATTGACACCATTGGAGTGGCATGCGGGAGTGAGGATGAATTTATAGTGAAGGAGGAGGAGCAACTTTGTGAGGGTGAGGGTGAGCTGGTGTGTGAGGCATTGGCAGCCGTTGGAAGCGGAGTCGTTGCGGGGCTGTCACCCGTAAGTTGCCCACGGCTGACAGTGGGTGATGCAGATGGTGCTGCATCAGGTGCATCGCTGCGCGACTCCTCTCCCATCGGAAGCGTGGCCTCAGCCTTCTCCCCCACCAGTTTCGAGCTGCCCACGCCAGTGGCGCTGATGTCAGGGGAGGAGAAAGGTGCCCACTCGCCGTTGGACCTCAGCCTCGGCCTGCCATCCCCCGCTGCCCAGTCCACCACACCACGCTCCTTCCAGTTCCAGGTAGTGGCGGGCGCGGCTGGCGTAACGACCGGCGATGGGTGCAGCGAGGCCTCCACCCCAAAGCTGCGCACCGTCAGTCGTGAGTATGCGGAGGCTGATGAGGGGCTCCCACTGGAGCGGCAGCTCGTGCTCGAGGACGCAGAGGAGTTGGTGTTCAGGACGCCAACGGTAAATGACCTCCGTCGTCTCGAGGTGCTCGGTGCCCGCAAGGAAGGCGACAGGTGCGCCCCCGCTGACATCATCACTGGATATATTTCGCTGCCGCTGTGTTGATTACATGTCCCTATCATCAAATATGTCTCCTATCATCAAATATAGTTTGCACCTCGACGCACTTGAGCTGTTGCGTTCCACGGATTATTGTTGGGGTCCGTTTGACTTCTAACCAACTTCTTATATTTCCATTTGCGCTCTTGATGGCCTTTCACTCGTAGCATCACACATACTGTATATCCAATTCGGTGTGTAGATAACAGTGCAGGTTCGATACCAAACGCATATTGTAACTGTTCTTTCGCTTTCATGAATGCGTTTTTTACTTTCCATACATTTGCCGGATGTGCGTGCGTGTATGTGTGTGTGTGTGTGTGTGTGTGTGTGCGTGTGTGTGTATACGTGTTTCTTATCTGTGAATCAGTGCCCGAAGCCCATAAACATGCCAAACGTGATAATCACACCAGACGAACCTTGTCCCTTTCCCTGTAGCTGGTATTTCGGGAACGACGTTGCCTCTCTTGTGTAGCAATATTAGGGCCGAGGCGGAGGGGGATGGTTTTGTGCATGGCACACCGCTCACCTCCAGTTCGCCCTCAGCGGGGATGGGAGCGAGGGAGGTGGTACCCGACACACCGGGGATGGACCTTACCCCCCTCCCCGGCGTCTACGGCAGCAACAGGGCCACACCGGACTCCCTCCCCGCGCAGCTCCCCCTCACCGGCGGCTCCTCTGCCTCTGACTCCTCTGTTGGCGGGGGAAAGCTGCAGCGGATGGGACGCAGGACGGCCTCCCTCTCCCGTCAACCCGTAGCCAAGTTGGAGGCGGAGCAGGGCGCGGCTTTGAAACGGGTGCGGAGCCCACTGGCGGCGCCGGGGTTGGAGCACGGGGTTGAGGCGGATGGTGTGGGTGGGGGTGGGGGTCGTGCGCTGCTCAGTCCGGCGGAGGCAGATGCCAAGCGGCGCAGGGGCGACTTGAAGACGGAGCCCTCTTCTCAGGTGAGAGACATAATCTCTTTGAAGCAACGACAGAATGATTGTATTTTGCGATGATGTATTAATGCAGTGTCTGCTTTGATTTTGAGTTGTTTTCATAGTAGTAGAGGAAGTGGTATCGTTCCATTTGAAAAATACATTTTATTGACACGGATAGCGCTAGAAAGCCACCCGCAGTATGGTAAAATACTTTAAAGTGTCATTTATTGCTATATTTGAGGGCGAGTGACGCTTGTTATTTCCCAATCGCTTCGTTCACTTGTGTCATCAGCGTTCGAATAGGAACCCCGCTTTTAATAAAGGTGTATATTCTGCTTGGGAGCGAAACGTTTCCATTGCATTCATGCATTTGTGTATGGCTCGATCATTTCGCTCATGTAAACAGAACTAAAGGCATCTTGCCCGCATTGCTGAGTTTTGTGAGATGTGGTTTTGTATTGCCATTTTGATTCTGTTTGCTGCGCAGGGCGAGGGCGTGTTTGCGGGTGTGGTGGCTGTGTTTGAGAAGGCCATGGCGGAGGATGAAGTGAGGCCACTTCGCGAGGCGTTGCTTGCTGGCGGGGGACTGGAGGCGTCGGGGGCGTTCCTCGGCAGCGGCGCCACCCATGTGGTGAGCCCCTCAACATCTTTGATGTCTGTCTTTTCACAGTGTCGGCGATGTGGAGTTTTTCAGGTGGGTTTGAATTGGCCAGTTCTGATAGGCATGGCGAAATCATATGATATGAAGAAAGAAAGGCCTGTGGGTTTTTTCCCTCCTTGCTCCTTTTTGCTGGGTGATTTTTACTGCCTTTCTTGTAAAAAGATATACTTTACAAACAGATTACATATGTATGTATGCCCTAATAACGAAATGATGTGATCCATAAGACATGATACGATCTGTCCGTGCTCATGTTGTTCCTCTTGTAATCAAAGACCTAACGATATGATGTGATATGATATGATACTGGGATATTGATTATAAGAGAAACAATACGAGCACGGACAGGGAAAAAGGAGGGGAAACAAAAGGGCAAGAGTGACAAGAGGATCACGGAAGCCAAAGCACGGAAAAAGGAAGCACTACATTGTGCATAAGCCTAGCAAATTAAACTAAACAATGTGATATGATATCCTGAATAAAATTGGTTGCAAGAAGAACAAGATGTGATACACATGCCCTGACTGTACGATATGATATGATGTGATATCTAATGATTTGGGGGTAGCGTGAGGGGTTAGGGCAACAGGCAGGTGCTGAGTAGTAAGGGTTTCCCTCCCTGCTTGTCTCTTACCTGTACAGAGTTCAAGGCCGGTCCTGAGGTGAACTTTGCCACCATCCGCGAACTATGAGATAAGGATCATGCCTTACGATAGGGATTTCACGACGCGTTCACATCCCGCCCATGCATTCGTTGTCTCCATGAAAATTAATGCTTTTAAGCCCTTACTGTTACGAAGAATGATAAGAACAGCCGTACTGAATGTCGTGAACACCTTCCGAGTTCAAACGATAATCAGTCAATGTGGCCGTGAATGCGCGCGTGCGTGCGCGTGTCCCTCTGTCACCTCTCGTTTCAGTCGCGATGATTATTCACGGTGAGACCGAAGCGGTATTCGGGATGTACTCGTAGTGACTTCGGGATTTCGGGACATACGCTTGTGAAGTTGCAAATTTGCAAGTATCATCATCTCGTGAATAAACCGCTCACGTTCATGTCGCGCCTGTGTATCGCTAATTTATTCATGTGCCATTTTTCACATTTTATTATTGCGCTACACGTCGCCACATGTACCTTTACCCGTACGGTGTCTTTGCTACGGTGTCTTTCGCCGTGATGACTGCGCTTTTCACTGATATTTTCCAACCTTTCACGTGAATTAGATAAACGAGAAGCACAGCAACATGAACATGGCCCGGATAAAACGGAGGGGGCCCGAAATAAGGGCAAGAGTGGCAAGAGGATCGCGGAATCCAGAGCCCGGCAAAAGGAAGCACTATATTCTGCACAGACTTGAAGCAGATTCACCCTTCACATGAAGCTCTTATGATTCTTATCAGAATTCCTTTTTTATTTCGTCCTTTATTCATCCTCAGGCTAATCTTTCTGCTCTGTTTGCAATTAAACTTTTTTTGGTCAAAATTTGGCAACAATTATATATAAGGATTGTATATTATTAAAATATTATATTATATATAAGGATTGTATAGACGATAGGTATGTTGTTTTTCCTAATCAAAATATTCTGCGACAAGAAAAAGCAGCGGAGACCACCATATACAAAGGAGAAATAAAGAGGGAAAAACCTAAGGCCGATGGGGAACAGGAGGGCATGCCACAGCGTATCAGCAGTAATTAATCAACGAATTAATTGTTTTGTAATCAGTTAATTCATGATTGAAATTCTGTCGACAAGATTATGCTTATTGATATATATTATCGCCATTTATGTAAAATCTTTATTTGATTGCGGGGTAATTTTATTATCTTAGAGAAAAAATTACCGCGAAAGCCAACAGACTTGATTTTCCATGCTGTTGCGACTAGATACTGCCGGTGTTATCGCGAGGGAGCTTCCATGGCCGTATTCTCCACTCGCACCACTCGCGCTTCTTTTCAGTGCTCGCGTCGTAGCACTCCGATGTCGTTTCATGTGGTTGGATTACAACCGAGCACAACTCCGCATGTGTGAAATGAAGCAAGGCGCAACGTGGTGGACTATAAGAGGGAAAAGGCGACAACTGGGTCACGAAAACTTTACTCGACAAGCTGAAATTTGAATGGCTACATACATCTGTCGTCTAACTGTACCCCGCGGCTAATGGATCGAATTAAGTAATTTCTCATTGCAATGCCATCGTTTAATTTTTAAAGTAATCGTTTTCGTGGCTTGAATTAATATTTGCACCAATTTAGTCGCAGACTTTTTTCTGTTTGAGAACACAATACAATTAAAAGCCTAAGACGAACGGCAAGCGAGTATCTGTGATGATGGCGAGGCGGCGGTGTGCACTTGCTCCAGGTTTGCCCACCCGCAAGTGCGGGCGACTGGTTGTCAAGCGGCCTTCACGTGGTGTCGCCCGCGTGGGTACTGCACTCGGTGCGCCACGGCCGCGTGCAACGCTGCGTTCAACTATCACTCGACGTACAACGCGCGCTGGAGCAGCACGAGCCCTTTGCTACGACAGCCGAGAACGCCGCAAGCGTGAAGAGCAACGGCGGGGCGACACTCCCCGCCGGAATCAACCCCCCGTCAAAGTAGGTCCAAACTTGTGCACTGATTATTGTTTTTTGGGATGGACTGTATATGCGTTGCCTACAAATAACAATATTTAGCATGTTACCCAAGACCTGGCTAGATGGATCTTAATTGCAAACGCACCCTTGGACATCGGCCGTACAATGAGAGCGGTGCATGTCATAAATGAGTTTTATTCCATACGCTTTGGTGTTTATCAGCGATTTATTCCGAATATATTATGTAATGGCCGGTCAAATTGAAAAGGAATTAATGATTAAAGCGACAATTGATTTCTGTCCTTTGCTTTTTTGTCTGCCCATTTCGCGTGTTTATTTCGCGCGCTCTGTCGCATGACATCAAAAAGGTATGTTTTTTCACACAAATGTGGTCCTTCATTTCGCCCTAAAACTTTCTCGGCACAACCATGTGTGAACTAACGCTGTTGCCCATGTGGTGTTGTCCTCATTTATGTCCTCCACAGCCCTACCGGTTCGGGGGTGGATGTGGACCGAGACGCGCTCCGTAGCAGTCGCGAGGCACGCGAAGCACTCGTGAACGGCGTCATGGTGGCGGAGGCGGCGGCATGGGCGGGGGCTGCGGTGACCAGCGTGGGTGGGAGGCGGCGACGGCACGTGCGAACGCCGACGGAGCTGATCGCAGGTGTGACCTCGCTGTGCCGCTTGTAACTGTGTTTGCCAGCGATACAGCAATTAACCAATGTATTCCCAATTTCTTGGCTTTAATGTTGATCAAAGTTTAAAAAGTGAAGAGCTAAATGAAAGAGCCATTGCGTGATGAGTGTGTGTAAATTCGTGGTTGTGATGCGCGGTTGAAAAAGAATTGGCCGGTGTAGCTTTCAATAATAGCGTGATTTATAAGGAAAATGCAGACCAGACGAATTTGTAACGAGTGATGCATTGCTTTGGCTCCTCGGCCAATGTTGTCACAGGCTTGGACTGGGTGGTAACCGACGACCCCGCGAGCGAGGGTGCCGTCCCTTCAGAGGGCGATATCCCTCTTGATGAGGTCGTCTACAGGTACCCTACCCCCCCACACACACGTATGAAATGGCATATTCATACTCACATGAATTGACGTAGCGCTCCAACTTGTGTTGTTTTATACATGCCATGCTTCCAGAATACAAGCACAAATCATGTACAAATTACTGTCCAGCCCCGTTGCTTAGTGGTATGCAGTGTACTAGACATAATGCGAGGGGTCTAACTTGGATGGTTTGGGGTTGTGGTGTGACGGGTGGCGCAGCGCGAGTAGCATCACCGTGTTGTTGCCACAAGACCGAGCCGGCGACTTGGGGCATGCGAGCCGCACCTTTTCGGCCGCGGCACCGCCGGGGACCGGTGGGCTCAGCCAAATGGCACTCATGCGCCATGTGCACGACTTTTACTCGGAGGAGTTGGAGCTCGAGGAGCAGATTGGTGCAATGAAGGGCCTAGGACAGGCTGGGGGCAGGTATGACTGGCCAATTATTTCCCCCACAGATAGTCATTAACCATCTCTCGCCTGAACCAATGATGTTCGAGTATGTAATTATTTGTTGTGTTGATATATGTCAATTAAGTAAACTCCTTATAATTGCTCAGGAAACGCGATGCAAAAGCACCTACACAAACTATGATTGTTGCTACCTTGATAACGACAGCTTGAACTTGTACAGTTGCTGCTGTGCCAAATGCACCGAAAAGTAAAAGGTGCAGATGGGAGCTTTGAAAAAACCTGTGCTACTTCCTCGTTTCAATGCGTATGTTGAGAAGACAGGTGCGTCCATAAAATGACTACATTTCATAAATTGAATATGCTCCATGACATGTTGACACGTGAAGTCCAAGGTAAACCAAGGGGGGCGAGCTAGACAAGGATAGCTGTGGAGCATGACATTTCAGCAAGCGAACACGCATCAACTGGGGTTAAGCGATTGGTGCCGCTGCTTTTCGACGCTCACAAATGGTGACGAATAATGCAAATTTTCGTATCCGTTCATTCCACTGCATTTATCGATTGTAGTCACCGTTTCCCTCTTTCTGCTATCCCGCCCAGGGATGATATGTCTCGGTGTCTAACTTATATCATGTCACCGGTGGGAAGTCTTGCATTCATACCGCAACACCTTCGGCATCCACTTCGTTCGCATTATCGGCGTTTTCCGTCCTTCCGAGGCGACTGCGGTTTGCGCTTAAGCTCCCGTCGAGAGAGCGATTACAGAACTATTGTGCGACCACTCCGTTGATCATCACAACTAAAACTTTTAACACTACGTTGTGTGCAGTAAGCTGTGGCTGAGGTCAACCGCGCCCCTTGCCCCACACAGAGCGGCCACATTGCTACGACAAGCATTCCTAGAGCTGAAGCCGCTGCGACGAGTCGAGCTGTTGGGGAGTCGGTGCTGCTGCGAGGGACTTTTCAAAATCTCCGGCGACCCCATGGGCACTATCTACGAGCTTCAGCTGACGGGCTGAAGGGCCGGCCGCCGATACAAGCGTCCGGATACCTGGTGAGAAGACGCGGAGATCTTGAGGGTCGATAGATCTATAAGGTGTGGCATGATTATGGATTGTCGGCAAAGTGAAGAGGTGCCCTACTATTATTGAGGCCGAGTGCCGTCGCCGACCATTAAGACAGTAATTTATCGCGTCGGAGGTGGGCGAAGTCAAGTACATACGAATTGCATATCTAGGATGATATACGATCACCAGCCTGCTTACATGTCTTTCGACGCTGAAGCTTTGCAGCAGGTTGTTCCTACCGACGTTGACCCGAAGCCCAGTGAGGAAACTGGAACATTCTGCAATTAATTTGTAATCAGGCTTATTTAAATTACGCAGTCCAATTCTCTTCAACCAACCATCATTCCATTGCAGCATACATGTGATGTAGTTCCCTTGACGCTCTTTCCCTCTTACCCCCCTCCTTTCTCTTGTCCTTGTGTCTATGGTGTTTCATGTAATTTCATCTCAGCACGAACGTAACATATTTTGCTCACGTTACAACTCGGCGCGTAGCACTTACAAACAAAGCCTGATCTCATGAGAATGTGCTTATCGACACTATCGCAAACTGACAAAAGAAAACGAATGCAGTGCGTTCGGGAGAGGCCATCTGAAGGAGGCCGCGCAAAAAATGCAGACTTGCATCTCCAGCAAAGCCATCAAACGGGCGACTCCTCTAAAGACAACTTCCGCTGTTCCATTATTCAAACCAACCAACCAGCGACCCGAAGCTGTCAGGGGGAAGCCGGAACAGGTTGGACGTTGCCCCGCTGACTGCAACTTCACCCCACCCCTCTCCATCGTTCCCTATATCTCCCCCGTAGTTCCCCCTTTTAAATCTTACCAGTCGCGTCCGTCCCTGCGCTGACATGATGCTTGACCGTGCCGGGCAGCGGCATCATCACAATATCTATCATTTTAGGGTGCGGCTTCCTCACATTCTGATCCAGCACCTGCGCGGGGAAAGGGGCGGTGTCGCGTAGGGTCTCAATCGTGAGCACCGGGTAGGGGTGAAACCGCAACGCCGTAGATCCGGCAAGGGAGGCCGCAGAGTGTTACCTTGGCTAACGGCTTCATCCGTTCCATGATCTTGTCAAGCAGCGCCTGCCCCTCCTCCCGCTCGTTGGGGTGCCGAAGATTCACCACAAACCGCACCTGCAAGTCCGCATAATCACATACATTTCATTTAAAAAATTATCAATGTCCACTCACCACAAGACTCAAAAAGTACTACCACACGACACCCGCCGCCGAACAGCACAGCGGTCAACAATTAATGAACTCAGGCTGAGCCGTTACACATTCGTCAAAAAAAAAGTGACAAGAGGGTCACAAAAAGCGGACCCAGCGAGCCTCCAGATAAAAAACTACACATGACATGGACCCATCGAATAGTGGTGATAGTATGCATGAGATACATATCATATTCAAAGAACACGGGCTTTATTTCGAGCGCATATCGATCGTGACACGTAAATACGAAATACGGATCGACGACAAACAGAAGGACGAGGTAAAGCAGCAGTCTAGCTCTTCTGAATATCTGGAAAGTCTGAAATGACGGCGGCAAAACAAGATGAAAGAGCCTGGGATTTAGAAAAGGGCCTTCAATCGAAGCTGGCTTTGTATCAAGGACTGATGACGGGGACAATAAATTGGGCGTCGAGCAAGGTAGGCACATTGCCCGCGCATCCTAGCCTCCGCAGTAGTTATACATTTCACGACTTTCAGTATTTCATGCTTCCAAATAACCCTCAGCTTAAATGTGCCCTTTCAGTTTTATATACTATCGCTCGCATATAATATAAGTATTGTAAATAAGAAAACTGAGTCATTCTTCCACTATGTGTGCACGTAAGCACGAAAGCACACACACACACACACACACACACACACACACACACACACACACACACACACACACACACACACACACACACACACCCAAAACCCATTTCAGCAAACTGCGTTGGGGCCAATGTGCACGCACGCAGTAACACACACACACACACACACACACACACACACACACACACACACACACACACACACACACACACAAATAACATATAGCCCCTGGGCGCATAAAACAACATGTTTTCCTTTGTGCCCAACACAACAATGCCCCCTATGCGATCAATTGACCATGAATAGCCACATGGCTGGTAACCGGCTCACCATGGGACGCCTCCGGCAAGATAGACACATTAGTCCGTTATAACTAATGCAATATGACATTAATATCATTTTCTTGTCGCTCCTCAAAATATCAAACGGGGGAAGATGGGACATCATGCATCATCATACCATGGTAGCAAACCCATTAAGCCATTCAACGAACCCACGTCCATCGACCTCAACATTCCCAACCACCCCCACGCTTTTCCCCATCACACACCCATCCAACTAGTCCACACTGACGACGGACATCATGCTCTCCCGAGGCACACTCCTTCCACCATACCCCCGGAAATCATGCCTCCTCCCACGTGGAAGAGTTCGTCCGACTAGCCAACCCCAGCTACTCCCAAACCCCCTCGGGCACCAAACGCCTGTTTTCAATCGATGCTATAAAAATTGGACAATGGAAATGATGCACTGACACTAAGCTTAGCCACGTTTTTCCAGACATCCAACACAAACACACGCCCCTCGCAAAATTCCACAAACTGCATTGGCCAAACATCCAAACAATCAGATTCCCCTCGTCTTGAGCCAGCCATTCTGGCCTCCCCACAAACCGCGACACCAACGAACCTCACCACACTTCTCACACTTGGGAGTGATCCTCCGCGCAAATCAAAATCGCATTATAATATAGCAGTTAAAACCATAGTACACAAACTACACATTCACACTGTGCAATGGCTGCACTCCCTTATATGCCGCACAACAGTCATTTCCACCGCGAAAAGGATCACGCAGACACAAAACACATAAAGAACAATTGACATCCTCACTACTAGAGCACACAACGGGGGGAGGGGAGGCAACACCACACAACCTTGGAGCAAAAGGATTACGGAGACCGGCCTAACCCTCGCGACTAACCGCTACCCCGCATATAGTCAGGAGGGCCATGAGACAGCAGCTACCCCAGCGCGACATGTTGCAATTCAATCACAATTTCAATATAACATGTTATTTTACTTTGGAACAGACGCGAGTGCCCAGCCCCACCTTGTAGCCCTTCTCCATATGCCGCGTGGCCTGTGTGAGCTTGACGTCAAAGTCATGAGTAGCGACATAGGGCCTGAAGGGGGACGGCGATGCACACCCCTCTCACCACGCAGCCCACTCATAAAAACAGAGCACGGCTACACTGACCCACTCATAACAGCGGATAGCGCCGTGGCCACCCTCGCCACCCGCAGCTGTAGATAAGGAACCAACATGTTGTGTGGATATTTCAGGTATTTCTGCATGGGAAGGAGAGGGGGAGGGGAGGTACCCACTTCCCACCTGAGCTGCACCTCCTTCTGCACCGCAGAGCGACGAGAAACCACCTTCTCCTTCTTCATGTCCTTCATCCTCTTCCGCTGCTCGTACTGCACTTTCCGGTAGTTCATGATCCGCACCACCGGCAGATCCCGCGACAGCGCCACTTCCACAAGGTCAAGCCCCGCCTCTCGCGCCCTACCCATCGCCTCACGCAGCGGAATGACCTGCCAAGCACACAATACCGCTTAAAAGCTCAGGACTACCGCCCTCCCAACGATTCCATAGCCCAGTCAACTAACATGCGCTGTTAAGGCGGATGGCGACCTCATTGCCTTCCTCCGTCACAAGCCGAACAGAATGTGCTTGGATTTCCTCGTTCACGCGGTTACTCTGCATGGCATTCCAGAGGGAGCACAGCGGCAGGGGAGGACGCTCAAATACATCCAGAACCATACGGAACAGATAAGGACAATGCAATAAGCAAGGAGAGGTCATCAGCACTCGTGACAGGGTACATGGACTCATTGGGGTGAAGAAAGGGGGAAAGTGGTGCTGCTGTGCTACTAAACGCACCGGTGCGCTGCTTTGAGACTGAGGCGCGTTGCTGAAGCCTCGAGACAGCCGCTGCTCCACGCCACCCACACCCCCCCACAGCTGCCACCGGATAGGCTTCTCCACCTATACGGCCAAAATGACATCCATCCATGCACAAGGTCAAGCTCCCTCCGGGGCGTAGCAGACAGCTGGACAGCTCTTAAGCTCCAGCTGTCTTTGACACAGGCTGCCTCCGCTCTTATGGTGCTATCTAAATCAGTACCTTCGCTGAGTTCTTTCTCATTCATTCACTTTTGAGCCGTGCAGCACCACTCACGGGAAAAAGGTCAAACACGCGCAGAAACGCCATAGTTGTTGCATATAATTTTCCCGCTCAAACACCCAATGGACGATATAAAGTGCTGAGCAGCCGAACAGTGTTCGGCCAAGAACGCGGCAGGCAACCCACCTCTGTAGTGGATGCAGTAACAAGAGAAAACGGTCCGGTGGATGTGCACAGCCGGGCAGCCTGCTGGCGGCTCATCAGCGCAGTATAAGCTAGCGACGCGGCGGCGCCTTCCTGCCCCTGCTGCCTCAGCGATCGCGAATGTCCGCCCGCTAGAATGGGCCCAGGCGCGAGAGCTGCCACGCATGCTGTGCGACTCGACGACGTGGACGAGGAAGACAACGTGGCGCCAAGCACGGCGCGGCCGAGGCGGCGAAGCGCCATGGCCACACCAGTGTTTGTTCGCGTAAGAGTGCTAAGATGGGCCGCGAAATGAGCAGACTTCAGTCGGATACAGACACGGATGCTGGCTGGTGTTTGACCAGGGTGGCCGTGCCGGGCGGGCGGGACAGCTCGGCGGTACAGGTAGGGAGAGGCGATGAGCAAGACCGGTTGTGATCATCGTCGGAGAAAGTGGGTGCGTCGTGCATTAGCGAATAGTACATGTACAGCACCCATACAGGTACTGTATACTATTATTAATTATGATTTTGAAGTACAAAGAAAGTAGGTAGAGGAATCCACCAGCAAAGAAGAAACGAGAACAGGCACCGAAGCCTAAGCCCTCGGAGCAGGGAGGCAGGCCGGCACCCACGACGTACGTCCCCAAGAAATGGACGGAAGAGAACATATGTAGACCGCCGTAAAACTTTCTCATCATGGGGGCATAACTTTCATACCGTAAAGAGCGAGAGTCTGCCGCACCCATGCTTGAGAAACGTCGAGCTGCCATCAAAATGGCCAAGCGATCAACAAGGTCGACCGCCATAGGAGCCAACCGGCCCCCGTCCTCAAGAGCAAAGGGGTAATAATCATGCACGGACTAGACGGAAGGCATGCTAAGGGAGGACGAAGTGCGGAGGTCAACATCTCGCTTTGCTTGTTTAGCCCCCATCGCCATACTGCTAAGGAGCGGAAGCGAGCCCCCCACACCCGGAACGTTGGAATTCGTGCGCGCACTAGTGACCGTAACATCCACAACCGAGTTATCATGCGGAATCACAAAATCTAACCACACGACACATCCCATGGCGATCTCGGGAGGACCTAGACCGGATTCGGCGTTCCTCCAAACGCATGTCCCTCCCTTTAATTGCCCCCGCATGCCCCGCTTCAACCATGACCTCCTCCAAAACATGAACAATGCGATCACGGAGCCGGACAACATAATGTGAGCAAGGAAAATTACGGGGGATACGATCCATAAGCATAGAGATTGGCGTCCGCTCCCCGGACATGGAAGAAGACGAGGTCATGGAGGAGGAGCTAGAGCGGTAGAGCCACGGGTAGCACCCAGAGGCTCATGGCATCGCGGACACCACCGGGCATGAGAAGCGTGCTGTCCCGGCGCATGGCCGAGCACCCGATGTGCCGCCATCATGTAACAATCCGAGGGAACGCGGAAGCTCATGCGGAGCAAACAACATAGACAAAGCCCCACGACCGGTTCCCGAAACAACACGCATTTATCCGGAGTTGAAGGACCACATAAGACCAAGAGATCGAGAAAAGCGCGCGCCTTGAGAGTAAGCGAAATGCCACGTTGGAGGGACCCCTTCATATCACTTGGGCGGGTAAGAGCATCGGGGATCGGGACTTGTAAGCAAATCATGCGCGGGGCCAGCGCGGCCGCAGAGGCCACAAATTAGGGGACGAATTCCACATATCAGGATCCACGTAATCCGTAAGATCTTGGTCGAGGGTAGAGGCAAGACCCGCGAGATCGGCATCTCAAATCGTAGACTGTGACTGACAGCCCCTACCCCGCCAACCCACTCGTCCCTCACTGCCTACATGAACTTCTCCAATCGAGCGCGCCACCTCGACCGGCAAGTCGTGCCCAAGGCGTGGATTCGACGTTTGTTTGGGGGATTTTATAACTTCGAATCTACTTTTTTCATACCCGAAATGTCCCAAACCGATATTTTTTTATTTCTCGAATGTGAAGTAAGTAGAGAACTTTTTCAGCGTAAGGTGAGACAACTAAAATCTTTTACGAGTGCGTCCCGGTCTATTTAGATACTTTGAGAGACAGATACCCACTTGAATTGAAACTCCATGCCCACAATCGCGAATGAATATGAGTAATACGATCGACTCACTCGAGTCTCAGTCGAATTTCCGAGTTAAAGTGCATAGTGAGACACTCTGCACGGGTGTGACACGAATGCATTGTGAGACCCGTGGTTTTTTAGGGTTTGTGGGTTTGTGAAACCCTAAAACCCTAAACCCTAAAACCCAATACAAAGTGAGACACTAAGTATTGGAATAAAATCAATTACAATCGGAGGAATCTGATTTTATTGAATGTAATTATATCCCATACAACCTAGCAAAACCTTCCGTCGCACAGTGCCCGTTTTTTGTGTGCTGACATGTGTGCTAAAGGGGCACACCACTCTCGGGCACTGTGCTTGAGTGCTTCATCACCGGGAAATTCAAATCCATGCGAAAATGTTTGCAATCCACATGTTTTAATGTGAAAGTGACTTTTAAAATCTACATGGCAGGTGTAGATTTCACCCGTCGCTTTCACAGTAAAACAAGCATAATGCAAAGTGCATACATTCGATAGACAAAACGGAGTAAATTAAGTTGTCACATTATCGCTCTACTCCGCTGAATCATGTTACACTAAAATTCAGCATCCGCGCTCAGCTTAAGCACTCCGCTCCCGAAATTCCATACCTTACAATGGCCTTGTCTCCCCTGCGAATTTAAAATACAATAAGCAAATTCAATAATCATAAAAATCATAAAACAACACACAATGACAGCACGATTATGCAGAAGACATTCGGTTTCTCACTTTAGGGATTCATGGACACCATCAATGCATGGTTAAGAGTTGACTCTGACGACCCTTTCTTGAAGTCGTCGTGCATCCTCCTAGCGCGGTTGAAGACTCGCTCACATGATGCACTCGTCGCCGGTTGCGCAAGGAATTGGCGTGCGATTCAATCATCAAGCCCCCCCCACTACTACATATAGGGCGGCATATGTGGGGACATCAAGAGAGAGAGAAGGGAGATTGGCGGCCGGCAACGGCACCGGCACCGGCGAGGGCCGGCTAGCCGCCACCAGCAGCCATCTTACATGCACGCATGGTACCGCACTCATTACAAGATTATGCACTAAGGTTATAGTTAGCTACGTCCTTGTACATAAGCATTAGGTAACGGGATGCTAGCGCTATCACAACCGCGTTGTTGCCCCCCCCCCCCCCCCCCCCCCCCCCACCCCCCCGATATTGAGGGCGCAATTAGCAAACCGAGCTCGCAACTCGTTAAGGTTGATGGGTAGCCCTGATTTACCACTTAGATTGGAGCATGGGAAATGCAATTAGAAAATACCCATCGGTATCATCACTCGGCACGTACACGTTTCATAAAACTTTTCTGCATTCTCTTAAGTTGTTCGAAAGGGGCTAGCGTAGCAGAGATGTGCAAAAGGACTATTAATTGGGCTGCTCGCATGCCCGATTCTTAAGACGAAGAGGACACTGGCGGCGGGATGGGCAGTATTACAAGACACCATTCGTTTTGCTTCCCATAGCACTACATAATTAGAGTACCTTCTAGTTTAGCTTCTTGGCGCTGCCAATCTATAGTACTACATACATATTACTTGAGTTCAACTCTCTTGAGTGGAATGTCTTGATACTCTTCATCAACAATGTGAAATGTCTTGATACCTTGTAGTTTTGCTTCCCATAGTACTACATAAATACTACTTGAGTTCAACTCTCTTGAGTGGAATGTCTTGATACTCTTCATCAACAATGTGAAATGTCTTGATACCTTCTAGTTTTGCTTCCCATAGTACTACATAAATACTACTTGAGTTCAACTCTCTTGAGTGGAATGTCTTGATACTCTTCATCAACAATGTGAAATGTCTTGATACCTTCTAGTTTTGCTTCCCATAGTACTACATAAATACTACTTGAGTTCAACTCTCTTGAGTGGAATGTCTTGATACTCTTCATCAACAATGTGAAATGTCTTGATACCTTCTAGTTTTGCTTCCCATAGTACTACATAAATACTACTCGAGTTCAACTCTCTTGAGTGGAATGTCTTGATACTCTTCATCAACAATGTGAAATGTCTTGATACCTTCTAGTTTTGCTTCCCATAGTACTACATAAATACTACTTGAGTTCAACTCTCTTGAAGTGAAATGTCTTGATACTCTTCATCAACAATTTTCTTTTGCAATTAGCAGTGCTGAATAGAGAACGACAAAGGACAGCTAAGACCTTAAAAATGCAGTATAGTCTTGGCGCGCCACATGTTTCGAAAACAACTACCCCTCGCCGAGTCCTAGCGTGCACCGCCCTGTCGTTCTCTTTCTACCCCGCAACCGTCTCTTTGTAGTCAGTTGTGTTCCTCTGGCCAATACACATTATAGCCGTCCTTGGCAGGCTCCACCAGGGGTGACATGTCACGGAGCTGCTCCAAAGCGATTTTCCAAGCGGCATTAATTATGTTGGTGTGCATCCTGGTGGTCTCAATATTGGCAAACGATATGTCGTCTGCGTGCTTCTTCATGAGCTCGTACTTCATGGTGACTGCCCCGGGCGTCAGAGCATCTATGGCGTCCAGCACACTCTCCATTGGGTTTCTCTCCCACGCTGCATCGTCCACAGTCAGAAAAATGTCACGCCAAGGCATAACCTCGGGAAAGGGCGCATTTTCAATGATGGCGTCGACCCTGCTTGCCAAGACTACTGGGATAGAGAGTGTGTCAAAGGCATTATACAGGCGGTCGGTGCTGGGGGAGTCGCCGGTGAGGCAGAGGACGAATCTAGATTGCTGTAAAATTGACGTAGACTCGGAAATAGACAACGGCTCGCCAGAGAGTGGATGATCGCCAGCACCACTTTCGCACGCGCCAGCAGTCCCGCGGAGCCTCACGAAAAAACGAGTACCGAGGGCATAGCCACCGCTCTTCCATGAGCAGGCGAGCTGACGCCTGTGAGAGTAGGCCCAGCGAAGATCGACTTGCCCGACGAATGACACATCGTACTTACGCTTGACAAACGGTATAAACACATTATCGTACGCGGAGAGGTCAGAGACTGCGCCGGTAGGCGATTTGTATGCCGACTTATACCAACCGCGGGAGTGCAAAGCCGCGTAGGTGCTGTCTCCGACAGGGAAGTACCTGCAGCAACGGCCGCAGTGTTTTAAGGTGAGGTTGTAGCCATGATTGGGCATAAGTCCATACTCAAACTTCATCCAGAGATCGTATGCCGAGACGACATAACTGCTCCATTTTCTGAAACTCTGGAAAAAACTAAGTAAACTAAGTTTATAAAAGCAGTAAGGCGGACCTTATGCCGGTAGTCGTGTACGTGTAGCCTGCTCTGGAACTTACCCGCGCGTACGACGATCTACCTAATGTCGTCACACCGCTACAAGTCCCTATTACCACTATTACGCGTTGAACGGCTTGACTTGTCAAAAAAACACAAGCGCGTCGTGTAGATAGACAGTTATTGGGCCGTCCACGTCGTGACGCTGCTCCCGATCTTCTCAAGACGTGTGACCTACCAGGCTACAATTTTGGTACGAAAACGCAATTATAGGGTGTAGTTAAGGGAACCTGTTATTCGCAGGGTGCGCCTACCTATGCTCCAGCCTTGCTTCGGGGTGGTAGGCCTCAAAGTGCCCGACTATGACTCTTCCCGGAATATCAGCCAACTGGTTGATTGCGCCAGTTCTCGACCAAGTATAGTGATCGCCAATAATGAGGTGATCAGAACCATTGTATCGTTGAAACCACGGGCTTGCCAACAGGAACTCGCGGAGCTGCTGACGCCAGCCATGATTCTTGCACAGGTTCCAGCAGGTGTGCTGCGACAACAACTCCGGGATAACAAAGACGTCCGCCTTTTCCGGTGGCACGCTCTTGCCCTCTTGAATTAGCTTATGGTTGAATAACTTGTCTATATTGTGCTTGAAATCTGGGGACGTAGAGTGGTCGCACTGATCGAAGCCCATCCAATCAGGCAGATCGTACAGATGGTACTTTGGGGCTCTGTCAGAAAACAAGTCGTAATTCCCCCGCCAGGTAGCAGTCGGGCTGTCATCGAGTGTCGGGATACGAGCGTCAGCACTTCTCATCCCCAGCAGCGCCCTCATACCGACCTGCCTTCCCCTACCAACAGCTGTTGCGCAGTAGGTCGGCAAATAACTTACCCCCAGCACCGACAGCAGGATGCAGAGTGTTGCTGCGCTGTTGGGCGTCGGTGGCTGCAACGACATGGCGCGAAAAATAATTTGAAATATAGGATGTCGCGTATTATATGTCCCGTATCATGTGCTGCGGAGAATGTGTCGTGGGGTTTTTTGACTTGATATTTCTTTGCCTGATGGTATTCAAACGCCCGGAAGAATGCGCGCAGACGCCCCTTGCACTCTTCTCACAATTATAAGTTTAGGTTGGCCAGAAGTGTCCCGAAATATACACTGTCCAACTGTACCAGACGAAGAGGCGCGGCTGCCGCGGCCATACCGCACAGTACGGGCGGCCGGACGCCACACCATGGCGCACTACATGAGCGGTAGTTATTATAGGACTGTATGCCCGTACACGTCCCGTACATGCGCGTTCGCTGGGGGAGTCTTGGTCCCACGCTCATCCGTAGCATACACGTACTCGCGCGCGACCGCCGCGCGCGTAAGATGTATCCGCGAAGATTGACACAAAGCGCCCAAGAGCCGGCCCGTGCATAGCGATACATAAATAGTGTACAATTACACTAAGGATACCGACTTTTGAGCCGGTACTTGGCAGCGCGCCAGGTTGCCAACGGGATGCTCCGATAATAGGTTATGGGCCCTCATACGTGAGTTCAAATCCCGGCGACCGCACATCACTATGTGCAAATATGTACTAGTCCGCGTCCGGAACACCGGCGGCTATTATAGGACTGTATGCCCGTACACGTCCCGTACATGCGCGTTCGCTGGGGGAGTCTTGGTCCCACGCTCATCCGTAGCATACACGTACTCGCGCGCGACCGCCGCGCGCGTAAGATGTATCCGCGAAGATTGACACAAAGCGCCCAAGAGCCGGCCCGTGCATAGCGATACATAAATAGTGTACAATTACACTAAGGATACCGACTTTTGAGCCGGTACTTGGCAGCGCGCCAGGTTGCCAACGGGATGCTCCGATAATAGTAGTCCTTCATCCGCGGGGAATCAAGCAGAGATATTTCTTATTCAGGT
Organism: Tetraselmis chui; assembly: GCA_026401115.1. Classification (NCBI taxonomy): domain Eukaryota; kingdom Viridiplantae; phylum Chlorophyta; class Chlorodendrophyceae; order Chlorodendrales; family Chlorodendraceae; genus Tetraselmis; species Tetraselmis chui. The sequence continues at coordinate 24,172 of JAPMLY010001651.1, forward strand.
CCCGGTCAAATACTGTACCGCTTCAGAGGATTAAATGTAAAAATATTCTTACAAGATAAAGCAGCGGAGACCACAAATCAAAGGAGGATTGAATCCCACGATAGTACCTGTACAGTAGAAATCTTCTTACAATTTACCCTAGGGCACGTTTTGCCAAAGATGTCAGCTTGCTTATAATTTTGCCAAGAGACACCCACAGACAGGGCGTGGGGGTCGATTAGCGCAGGATACTAGGGTTGGGTGGGTGGGTTCGCGCGAAGCCTAGATTGGCTAAGCGCGAAAGCAGAGAGTGCCTAGGCTCGTGGCTAGCTTCGGCTTATAAGGCGCGGGCTAGCTAGAGCTGACCGTTGGGGAAGTCGTTGGTCGTTGGTTTCGTCTAACTGCTCGGGCAAGGTGGTTGCCCTGCAGATGCGACGCGCCGCTATTAACGGTAACATTAACCGCTAGTGTCATTGTCCCGTACACATGGAGTTGTGACGAGTACAGTCCTGCAACAGTACATTGCAGGACATTGTACAGGTACTCGTTACGGATATTAATTCGTGCTTTTCCATCGGACGGACGTATACTCGTGGGTACGTCGCTACTGCTATATTATAATGGTGCTAATGCTACAGTACGACTAATACCTCCCGGTACGTACAGATATGCATAATTAGTCTAACTAGCCAGAAGACGCGCCAGAACAAGCTCTTCAATGCAGAAGGTGCAGCGTCGTAAGACCGAGGAAGCTGAAAGGCCATGTCCCGAGGACAGGCGACGGTTGGACAGCACTAACGCTTGACACGTAAGCAAAGCTTGCAAGCGTAACTAGTCTGGGCTGAAACCTATTTAAGCCTAGTGCAGTAGAGGGAGGTGACAGAACCATTTAACAATTCCTTTGTTCATTAACAACATCTACTGCCCAAGTACAGCAGTGAAACATCTTTCATCAATTGCCTCTCGACAATAGCATTTTGCCATCTTGCAGCAACAAGACTAGACAGACTAGAACAGATTTGTGCTAGCGTTTAGCTTTCAGAGGCAAACCGCCACACTGGTTTCGGAGCTCTTTGGTCGACGCACGCTTTCGTTGCTAATTGATCTGCTCGACGTTGCTTGATTGAGTTGAGATGGCTTCTCTCGGACCCGGACATTACGTCGTGTTGGTAATTCACGTTGGAGGAACTAAACCGTCGGATTTGAAGTTGGTGTTTCAGCGTGAGCCTCGTTCTGGTAAAACTTGGTTCCCAGCTGGCTCTGTCTTACCTAATGAAGAGCCTGTCGACGCTGCTATTCGCGAGTTACATGAGGAGACCGGTCTTGTTTTGACATCGGAGGATTTGACGCTGTTGAGTGGTGAACATGTTAACGTTACACTACCTCAAGGACGACAGCTCGTTTACGTGTACTCGGCTTCTATTCCTGTCCTGTTTGCTACGAACAATTTACGTACACCTGCTCAGGTCGAGCAGTCTGTTTTGGCACAGTCGACAGTTAATCCGGATGATACTTACGTCGTCCCGGAATACATCAACATTGACGGTCTGACACTTACGCCCTCAGAGACGGGGTTACTTCGTGCTAAGAAGCACAAGAGTGAATTACTTCACTTCGGTTACGTGACTCAGTGGGAATCTTTTTATCGAGCGATCACACAACATAATCCGGTCATGCATGATGACACGTCTATCCCGAGACAGTTCCACATGTACACCCGGTTTACGACGGTCGACTCTGGTTCTGTATGGCTACTGATTCGTGGACACATTAATCGACTGACTGGTGAAGGACCTACGGATTTACGAGTGGGAATGCCGATGCCTACCCACAACTTGGCTGGACTTTCAGTGACCCTCACGGAGACTCAGCGTAAGGCTGCAATTACTTCACCGTACCAGAATGGTCAGATACCTAATGTACTGGAGGATTGGCTTGAAGCACAGCCTCAGCGTTTTATTATGCTTGGAATTTCAGCTGACTCGTACGATGCAGTATTTTGGGTTACTTCACAGTTTTACTGGACACCTAGGTGGGTGGTGGTTGAACCGGAAAAATCAGCCTCCAATTCCATCTACCTACAACGAGCTTGTTACGGAGTTACGCAAGTCTACGTTTCTTCCGAATATTCAGGACGACGCAATTAACGCTTTGCTAAGCTTCACGCAGAGCAACACGATGAGTTACGCGTATTACACTAAGCAGTACAACGACTACTTACGTCGCTCTCGTCAAAACCTGACAGCTGAGGTACAGTGCGTACGCTTCATTAATGGCCTGGCGAACGATGCACTCAAAAAACTGGCTAAGTCACACCGAGCTCAACTTGGATACCAGACTACGCTAGTGGAGCTACAAAACTTTTTGAACAACGTGGTGACAGATTCGCCGGAACTGGGCAATGCGAGGTCTGCTGCTGGACCGTCTACTCAGCCTACACGCAAGCGCAATTTTGAGGACCCTCTCGAGGAGGCCGCTAACGTCTGGAAACGTAACAAAGGTGGCCGTGGACGTGGCCGCGGACGTGGACGTGGTGGTGGTAACATTGGTGGTCGTGGAGGCAACAATGGTGGACGTGGTCAAACATCCGGCCGCGAAGATTTTAATTCACTCGCAAACGCAATGACAGCTGAGGAGCGTCAGCGACACATGGACGAAGGACTCTGCTTCAAGTGCCACAAGAAGGGACACCGCTTGTTCCAATGCCCGGAGTTCAAAGGCAAGGCACCGATGCAACCTAAGAAGCAATGATGGTGGCAAGGCTGTTCTACAAATGAACTGGAGCAGCCGGCTACATCTACTGTTCATTCTGAGACACTGTTAGCGACAGAGGTCGTCGACACACCTTCGACATCTCCATCGACTACAGTAGCGACACCTGTAGCGCAAGTAGCAGGTCGTCGTCGTCAGACTAAGCAGAGACAGAGTCGCAAACCTGTAACCAGACGTTCAGTTGATTGGAAACTGGTTGACTCAGTCTTTGACCCTCTGCATGCACGATTCAACTTCACGTTGGAGGGATGTGCTGATGATGAAGGTCTTAACTCGCACGGTGACTTACCTCACTGTTCGCCGAGTGACTCGATTCTAGACAGAGACTTGACAGGAGAACGGGTGTTCATCAACCCACCCTGGGAGATAGCTGAGCGGATTGCGCAGCATTTTGAGGATTGTCGTCGAACATCTCCGACATCTACGATGGCTGTATTTGTACTACCGAAGTGGGCGAAATTTACTCAGGTGACTAAGCACTGGAAACTTTATCAAGAATTCCCAGCAAGGACACAGCTTTTTACACGTCAGTCACTGGACAACCCAGCGCAACAGGAGGTGGTTGCTCCAGCTCCTTGGCCTGTACAGCTGTGGTTAGTCGACGCAGATTGTGCGTTTAACGACTCACCAGAACCTACAGCACCTGATCAACCCGACTCGGTACATGTACCAGCAGACGACTCGGAACAGTCCATCGCTACGCTGCAACAATTTTCTTCGCCAGCTACAGCGCTACTGACTGACCTCACGGAAGCTCGCCCGTTAATTCGAACTGAGCTGACTGTGAAAACTCCTGATGGCGGACACCAAATTACTGGATTAGTGGACTGCGCTGCGACACTTGATTTTGTGTCAGAGGACTTTGTACGACGCTTTGCTTTACAGACTCGGAAGTCTGCGAGTAAGACTCCAGTTCGACTCGCTAACGGACAACGAGTGACTTCTACGACAGTCTGTGACATCACTTTTGAGCTGGCTCGACACGAATTTCAGCGGACTTTTTACGTTCTACGTGATTTACGCACAGCTGATTTAATCCTGGGTTTACCATGGCTTGATGACGAACATGCCTCTTTACAATTTGGTACAACCAGAATTTTTACACTAATGGACGGCACAGCAGTGGAGACTACACTTGAGGAACGACGCCCTGAGTGTCTACTCCTGTCGTCTACGAAAGTTCAGAAGCTGATGCGCAAGACGCGCCGCAGCAGGGGACGTCATGCTGATTTTTACGTCATTGAACTTACGTCAGCCGCCGAACAGTCGACAGATTTTCACACTGGAGAGGAACTAACGGCAGAACAACGTGACAACTTCCGGTCAATACTCTTCGATGACTTCCCGGAGTTACTGCAACCTGTCGACTCTCCACCTGTAAGCCGACAGTGGGACCATCCCATTGAAACAACTGGCCCGATGCGACGTCAACGTCTGAACCGACTGTCTCCAGCAGAACGCGCTGAGCTTAATCGACAGCTCAAAGACGCAGTAGAAGCTGGTCTGATCCGTCCCAGCTACAGTGAGTTTGGCTCGCCAATTCTTTTTGTGCGGAAAGCTGATGGCTCGCTACGTCTGTGCATTGACTACCGTGGCCTTAACGAGGTTACGCGTAAGGACGCCTACCCACTTCCGAGAGTGGATGACACACTGGACGAACTTAAGGACGCGAATTTTTACACACACCTCGACCTCGCTTCTGGATTCTGGCAAGTTCGAGTGCGTGATCAGGACGTTCATAAGACGGCTTTTCAGACCCCTGATGGCTTGATGGAATGGGTCGCCATGCCGTTTGGGCTGTGTAATGCACCAGCTACATTTCAGAGGATGATGAACGACATTCTTCGCGACTTTTTACATAAGTTCGTGACAGTCTACCTGGATGACGTCTGTATATACAGCCGGACACTGGAGGAGCACCTGCAGCACCTACGTCTAGTGCTACAGCGATTTAAGAAGGAAGGGCTGAAATTACGCCTTAAGAAGTGCTTCTTCGGATTGCAAGAAATGGAGTATCTGGGCTACACTGTGTCAGCCGGGAAAATTTCGGTTTCCACAAAGAAAGTCGAGGCCGTTGCAGACTGGCCAGTGCCCAAGACGCAGAAGGAGGTTCGCAGTTTCGTACAGTTCTGCAACTTCTATGCGAGATTTATACACCATTTTAGCGACCTTACGGCTCCATTGACGGACTTACTGCGGAAGTCCCAGCCACAGAAGGTTACGCTGACGCCTGCCTGTTTGGAAGCCTTCGAGACTCTCAAGTTACGGCTCATTTCCGCGCCATGCCTGATCCTTCCGGAGGTCGGCTCGGACGCGACGTTCACCGTGGCTACAGATGCTTCAACAGTGGGGATTGCAGCAGTCCTGTTGCAAGACCAAGGAGGCGGTCTTCAACCAGTCTCTTACTGGGCGCGTAAGTTGAATCCAGCTGAGCGTGGTAACACTTACTCTGCGTACGACTTAGAAGCTTTGGCCGTATGCGAAGCTGTCAAGCATTGGAGGTGCTATCTTGAAGGTTGTTCTAAGTTCCTTGTCGTAACAGACCACGACACACTGCGACATCTGCTCAGGCAACCGAACAACAGGCTGAACAAGCGGCAAGCAAGATACCTGCGGGATTTGCAACCGTTTGTGGGCTCGATGACACTTGCATATCGCAAGGGAGCTCTGAACGAAGCCGACCCGTTAAGCCGGCGTCCAGACTTCGTACCTCAGGCCACAGTACCCTTATTTTGGGATGGCGAGGTTCCGTCAGATCGAGAATTACGACGGAAGTCCCAGCTGCTGTTTGAAGACGCACAGTTAAATTTACTGACTGTTGAAGCGTTGCAGCTGAGCCCTGAGTTCGCTGATCTCATTCGCGAGGGGTTCTCACAGGATTCGTTTTATGGGGACGATGGTGAGTGGACAAGAGACAGCCGGATAGAAGCCAGAGATGGGTACTTTTGGCGTCTCAATCGCCTCTGTATTCCACAGAACTCTGAGCTCCGACTGAGATTGATCACAGAGCTGCACGAAAGTTCGTCAGCCGGTCACAGAGGAGTTGCTAGCACTCTTGCTAAGGCACTCGACAGATTCTGGTGGAAACGAATCCGCCAAGACGTGAAAGATTTTTGTGAACGCTGCGTCGTGTGCCGACGAGCAAAGATTCGACCGCAGATGGCTGCGACTCTTTACCCATTACATGTTCCACCCAGACCGTGGCACACAGTTGGTCTTGACTACCTGACACACTTGCCTGAGAGCAATGGCTTTAACAGTGTGCTGATAGTAGTGGACCATCTAACTCGAATGGCCCATTTTCTGCCATGTACAGAGTCAATTACTGCCGAAGAAACTGCAACTTTGTTTTTACAGGGAGTCTACCGCTTACATGGACTTCCCCGTGTGCTAATCAGCGACCGTGATCCGAAATTTGTCAGCGCCTTCTGGCAGACTCTTTGGAGACGCCTTGGAACGCGTCTGAACATGTCTACCAGCCGACACCCAGAAACAGACGGACTCACAGAGCGCGTGAACAGCACGTTTCAGCAGCTTCTTCGTTGCTTCTGTTGCTATGATGGCTCTGATTGGTCGACACTTTTACCGCAAGTGGAGTTTGCGTACAATGCTTCGCGTGCACTCGGAATTGAGCACACACCGTTCGAGGCTAACTTTGGTTTCTCTCATGAGGAGCCTCCTGACATGCTCTTCAGCATGCGACCATCGATTCCAATTTCGCAAGACGCAACAGAGCGGTTAAGATTGTTACAGGAGGTGCACACCCTGGTACGCTCAGTATTACAGCTACATAAGGACGAAATGCAGGCGCGCACAGAACCGTCTATGGCGCCACATTTTGCTAAGGGAGACAAGGTGTCAGTCGTCACAGCAAACCTTTTTCTTCGAGGACAACCGAACAGGAAACTCAGAGACAGACAGCTCGGACCTTTTTCAGTGGAGGAGCAGATTGGAAAACACAGTTACAGATTGAAATTACCAGCGACAGTACGCTTACATCCTGTGTTCCATGTTAACAACTTACGACCCTGCTCTACCGCTCCGCTACGACCAGTTGTTCCTGTGACTGTACCTGAAGGAGATGATGAGGAGTTTGACGTTTTGCACATATCTGCTGTGTGCATCAAGTCTCTACCTGGACGACGAGGCAAATATTTGCTCTTCATGACGCACTTCAGTGATGACGACATTCCACCTGTCTGGCACCGGTTGAACGAGGTGCATCGAACAATAGCGTTACAAGAATTCTTGGAGACGCCCCAATGGCGCAAGTTCGCCAAGACTCAGGCGTACATTGATTTCATGCACGCTTTCCCAGCGCGCATTCTTGAGTCCCAGTAACTGCTTCAGTAAAGGAGCCAAGAACCACGGAGGTTTGCCTCGCGGCGGCCTCATTGATCTGTCAAGAGGGGGAGGGTACGAGTGTGACGAGTACAGTCCTGCAACAGTACATTGCAGGACATTGTACAGGTACTCGTTACGGATATTAATTCGTGCTTTTCCATCGGACGGACGTATACTCGTGGGTACGTCGCTACTGCTATATTATAATGGTGCTAATGCTACAGTACGACTAATACCTCCCGGTACGTACAGATATGCATAATTAGTCTAACTAGCCAGAAGACGCGCCAGAACAAGCTCTTCAATGCAGAAGGTGCAGCGTCGTAAGACCGAGGAAGCTGAAAGGCCATGTCCCGAGGACAGGCGACGGTTGGACAGCACTAACGCTTGACACGTAAGCAAAGCTTGCAAGGGTAACTAGTCTGGGCTGAAACCTATTTAAGCCCAGTGTAGTAGAGGGAGGTGACAGAACCATTTAACAATTCCTTTGTTCATTAACAACATCTACTGCCCAAGTACAGCAGTGAAACATCTTTCATCAATTGCCTCTCGACAATAGCATTTTGCCATCTTGCAGCAACAAGACTAGACAGACTAGAACAGATTTGTGCTAGCGTTTAGCTTTCAGAGGCTAACCGCCACAGAGTTGGATATGCAAACCTTTAGATTCAAATCAATATCACCATTTACCCTAGGGTACGTTTTGCCAGTAAGCCAAAGCCAAAGGCTTGCACAGCCAAATTAGTGTTGCGGGGGGGACGGAGTGAGCCAGCTGAAGAACCGCCAAGCAGCAGGTGTTGGGGTCATGGTTGGGTCGATGTATTTGCCTTCGGTCACGGAGCTATTCTTGGCCCATCCACCCATATATTTGATTACGGGGAGGGGCGCGCCGATGCAGATGGCGGCGGAAGCAGCGCCTTTCCGGAGGCTGTGCGATGTCCGCTTGAAACCGGCGGGCGCGGACGTATTGACTGTCCGGAGGGCTAGGGTGAGCCAGGCGGAGACAATGGAAGCGGACCCCCAATCGGCGGAGTTTTCAGCAGGTGAGAAACTCCAGAAGGCGTCAGGGTGTGGTCGCTTGTAGAATTTTGCGCAGAACGCGGCGCGGTGCTGCGTGTAGTAGTCCATGAGGTCGGCTAGAACCGGGTTGGCAGCAGTAGGCAGCGAGAAAACGAGCTGGTCGGTGGCGGAACGGCGCTGGTCGCCTTTAGATTTGCGCACGAAAAGGCAGATTTGCTGAGAGGGTCGGTCGACAAGTAGGTCGCCGGTCTGACAGCGGGCACCAGTTTCTGCGTGGCATAAAAAGTTGTAATTGACGCAAACCGCCAAGCAAGCTCTAAAAATTTTCAGCTGAGGAAGTGTAGTAGGGGCCCACGTCAGGGTGTTGCGGAGGGTAGCGGCTGCCAATAGGACGTCGAGTGCGACAGGGGCGGGAAGCGGTAACCGGGAGGCGGTTGGGACAAGGCGTTTTTGTAGCATTTCGAGGCCACGCCGTGCGTCTGCCAGGATTTCGCCCACCGCAATGGGTTGGCGCTCGTGGTCGCGGAAGAACTTGTTGACTGCTGAGAAGTAAGGTTGCAGTGAGTTGGCTGCGACTCGGCCGTGGAGGGCCAGCCAGGATGTGTAGCGTACCATTGTAGCCGGTGTGGCATATAGCGGAGCGATGTTTTCCTCTATACAGAATATAAAAAACTGTATGAGCGCGCTGTCGTAGTTCGCGTACGTAGAGGGCGCTAGGGAGTTGCTGAGCAGGGCGACCGCTGTAACCCCGAGCTTATCGGTACCTAGGAGATCTCGAAAAGTTTCAGCTAGATCGGCGGACCAGGGCGCCGGTGCTGTTCCGAGCCGCATGCTGTACCAGGGGGGTCATGTAGCGAGAACTCGGCGTGTGGTTTGTACTGTAGAAATTAACCGGTCCGGGCGTAGCGCCCGGCCAATCGCTCCGCGTCGGGTGAACAGCCAAGAGGGGGTGACAGTCGAAAAGCCACGATGCTCCACGCGGGAGGTCCGACCCCCTCTTGCTTGCCGAGCATGCCTGGAAAGAACAGGTCGCGTGTCATTGGGAAGTGCAACGTCGTGTGGGCGAGGCGGGCCAAAGCGTGGTATCACGTTTTGTTCGGCCAATAGGGGGCGATGACTGTAGCATGGGCTTGGGATTGGGACAGTTTGGCGGCCAAAGCCGGTAGGGCGGACCAGGGGGGGTTGCAGTAGTTGTTTTCGCGCTGCCAGGTAGCGTCCGGTAGGTGGAGGCTGTCGACGTCCTCGCATTTGGGGTCCTTCCAGCGGGCGTTGAAGCGTGGGAGTTGAGCGTTTAGCATGGATGCGAAGCGGTCGACCGTATGCGGGCCCCACCGGTGTTGAAGGTGTTTGAAAATCTGCGGGTTGAGTTGCCAGTCCTCGGTGTCCAATTCGCGGCTTAGCTTATCTACCCACACGTTGGCGGCCGACCGAATGTAGCGGGGGCAAATGTGGATGTCGTTGGTGTCGAGCAAGTACCAGAAGCGCCGAAGCTCGTCCATCATCGCGGGTGACCGGGACGCGAGCTTGGTTAGGGCGGCCACTACGGCCGTGTTGTCCTCGTGTAGGAGGACTTGTCGGCCTTTGAGTTGCGGAAGAAAAGAGTCGACCGCGTGTCGCACCGCTCGAAGCTCTTTCCACGTAATGTGTTGGAGACGGTCGGTCGCGCTCCAAAAACCGCGTGCTTGATAGTTGGCGTCCTCGTTTAGCACGGCTCCCCAACCGTAGTCGCTCGAGTCGGCGGCGTGAAGGTAGGCGGTCTCGATGGGCTTTTAGATTGACCGGCCGTTGTGTTGAGTGGGCACCGTACGCCACCACTCGAGGTCGCGTCGTAGCTGGTGGGTGAGGCGCACGCGCCCCCCCAAACCAGTCCGTGTAGCTAAGACGTTGTGGAGCTCGCGCAAAAAGAATCGCGCGGGCGCAATGGCGAGGTAGAGAAACTGCGCTTTTCCTGCGAAGGCTGCCAGTTGACGCGTGGGCAGCCATCGTGCGTTCGAAGCTGCTCGGCAGAGTAAGGACGACGCGTGTTGTGCGAGCTGCTGTAGTTTCGCGGGTAGTGCGCGAAACATACCGCGCTGAAAATCCACTGTTAAGCCTAGGTGGTCGCTGACTTGCGTTGGCGTCCACACGCCTTTCTTGGGGTTGCGTTGGAGGCCGAGGCTGTCTAGCAAGGCATGGACGCGTTGTCGAAGTAGCAACGCATCCTCGTAGGAATCCGCCAAGAAGAGGAAGTCGTCCATGTAGGGGAGGAGTCGTGTACCCCGCCATCGAGCGTTTCGGAGAAAGCGTTTGGACGGGCGGCGTGAGCTGGGCGGTGTAGATGCCGGTGTGGGAGGCGGTGGGCGGCGTAAGTGGTTCGTGAACACTTGCGTGAGCTTGCAAAAGTAGTAAGCGGAGCCCGACCATCCCATGGGGAGGCGCGCGAGGCGCCATAGGGTGCCGCAGTAGTTGACCGTGAAGTAATCCCGGTCTTCCTCCCGGATGCCAAGGGTGTAGTACCCATCGGCGAGGTCGAGTGAGACGAAGTAGTCGCCCGGACGAGATAGATGGCGGAGGTGCTTGAGCGTTTCGCACGTCATGGTCAAGGTGGAGCAATAGCGGTTGAGTTCTCGAAGGTCGATAATCAAGCGCCATTGATTGCATCCGGGTTTGGGCACCAAGAACATCCGGGAAACATAGCGAGGGTTGTCCGAGCGCTCCCACGCGCCGTAAGCTTCGAAGCGTGGGAGTTCCGAGCCTAGAAACTCGAGTTGAGCAGGTGTTGCGTCTAGCATAGAGATGCCGTGGTTGAATGGTTTTGGCCGTACGCCGTGCTTGAACTTCACGCGTACGCCGTGGCGGATCCAACTTAGGACTTGGCCGCTCGCGCCGATGCGCTCCCACTCCCGCCATCTTCGACGTACGCGGTGGCGCATGAAGGAAGATGTCGGGGAGCATGACTCAGCGCGGCGGGCCACACCGTCATTTCTTGGTCGAGGGTTTAGCCGGGTCGGTCGGCTTGGAGGGAGGGGTGGCGCGGGCTGCGGCCGATGCTGCTGCTACGGCCTTGCGTTTGTCGGCGGTTGCTTTGCGGGCACGAGCGTCGGGGCCTGTGGGCTTGTCCGGCGTGATTTTCGCGAAAGCGGCGCCGGCGGTGGCCTTGCTGGCGGAGTGTAGGCTGACTTCTGGTGTGCGGTCGACGAACGTTTGGCGTAGCGCATCCAATGGGCCGGAGACCGCGGTAGGGTGTGGGCGGCAGAAGCGCTCGTGGGCCAATTCGGCAAAGACGCGGTCCGCGTCTGTGCTCGTTTGTCTGCCCTTGGTGAGGCGGAGGAAGCCCAATCGAGTACGGGCGGCCTCCTCCGTCGCTGTGTGGGTGCAATGACCCGCTCGGATGAGGGTAATCGCTGTCGCCTGCTCTGCCGATAGAAGTGGGCCGTGCGACAACGTGTCCAAAGCCTCGCCAATTGCCGCGTTGGCGCAACTGCCGAAGAAGGCATAACACCCGATGTGTAGGTATTCGTCGTATGCCGATTGGGTGCGCTTGCCGCTTAGAGCACGGGCGGTGTCGTCGGTGAGGGTCCTCAAACATGGCTCCTCGACGTCGCGAGGGAGACGTTCGAGGCCGGCCGGGATGACTTCTCCGTAGTAGGTGAAGTCGACCAAATTGGACGCAGTGGGGTCGGATTCGTCGTCAAGCAAGTCGATAGGTGGCTCATGGGCCGCCTTACCACCCTCCGTCGTTGGGGTCGCGTCGGCGGGAATGGAATGCTGATGATCGGTAAAAGCATGTGTGGCTGTCGTCTGCTGGAGCTGGGCGAGTAAGGCAACGTTAGCCGCCAAAAACTGCTCAGTTATCCGTTGTTCCGATGCCAAAACTGCCGTACGAATCTGTTCGGCTGTGCGTTGTTCGAGTGAGGTAGCGTGAGGGTCGACCGTTGCGGCGGATGTAGACCGCTCGGGCTGCATGTTGCGGAACTGCGTAGCTGAACGAGGGGAAGTGTCGCGTGACGCTCGAGTGCGCATGGGACGATAGTAAACTGACACCATGCTCGACTACTAGAGTCGAGACTGCATTCGCGCGAAGCCTAGATTGGCTGAGCGCGAAAGCAGAGAGTGCCTAGGCTCGGGGCTAGCTACGGCTTATAAGGCGCGGGCTAGCTAGAGCTGACTGTTGGGGAAGTCGTTGGTCGTTGGTTGCGTCTAACTGCTCGGGCAGGGTGGTTGCCCTGCAGGTGCGACGCGCCGTTATTAACGGTAACAGTAACCGCTAGAGTTATTGTCCCGTACACATTGAGTTGGATATGCAAACCTCTAGATTCAAATCAATCTGACCAGAAAAAGCAGCATAAGCCACCAAGCAAAAAGAAGAGGAGGAAAAAGGAAAAACCTAAGGCCGAGGAACATGAAGGCATGCCACAGCATCAGCACTGCCCTCATGCAAAGCGTCGCGGAGATAGGTCTGCAACTCGCGATAATAGGTTTGAAACCCGTACTACCTTTTGGCGTATGTAATTCAATTGGGTATTGAAGGACAAGATCGTTTGCTTTGCTATGTCGGACTTCGGAGGCACACATGCTGCCTTTCGCTTGATGATCACGTGTGCGGTACGCCGCTATGGGTTCTTGCTCCGCACCCTCCCCCTATATCTGCCGACCGTAACTTGTTGCTGCAAGTATAGCCGTTCGTACTGCAGTTTTCCGAATCTTGGGCGTTTCTCATCACGTATAAACGCTCGATATCGTGAGTAAAACTTAGTAGTGAGAAGCCATTAAGAAGACATCCATTTTTTTCCGGTGCGCCGCCTAGTACGCGAAAGGTCGCGGGTTAGGTACCCGGTGAGTCCGATCTTTGTACTTAGGCGTGTGAAGGCCCAAGATGAACCCCCACCTTCCACATTGGTTTCGGAGCCGAGCTGCGGTCCGGGGAGAGTCCGGGGGGGTGTGGTAATGTCGTGAGTAAAACTTATTTGTGATAAGCCACTAAGAAGACATCCATTCTTTCCGGTGCGCCGGTAAAGCGCACGCCTAATACGCGAAAGGTCGCGGGTTCGAAACCCAGTGAGTTCGATCTTGGTATTTAGGCGTGTGACGGCCCAAGATGAGCCGCCACATCCCACACTCGATAAACTATATTATGTTAAGTGCTAGCTTTCCCTAGTGGCGGAGTTTGGGGGGCTTAATGTACCGTCCCTCGATCTAGACGCCGAGATGCTCACTATGCTTCATTCACCGCGACCCTCGCCAACCTCATCACTCATAACGAGTCCGAGTCGCTAGGTCATATGTACGGTCTTATCCGCCAGAAACTATTAAATGTTGCTACTTCTACTTTACCGTGGGCGGCCCAACTGCCTAGATCGTATGATACGATCTCCACTATGGGCGGGTTCTCGGAATCGGATCTCATGGTATTGAGTAACACACTAAACTAAGACCTTTCCGTTTATGATGGGCCCGATATGTTGAGTTCGTGGTATCTCCGGCTAACAATGTTATGGCTCCCGCTACCTAATTGACTTGCCTACAACTTCCGACTTCGATGCTCTCATTCGCTCGGGAGATTCCGGGGGGCACATTCAACGGGGCACTTCGCGCATTCTTCGTGTCCGAGCCTACCTTGACCTCTTGGCGTTTTGAAGACCTTCCCCACCGGACTATATTCGGGCGATTTTGGGTACGGGTCGCGGGGCTTTAGTTATTTTTTCGCTTCAAATGAGTCCATTTTCAAGGTGCCATCCGATTGTTATGTGATGGCAGCACACCGGGTGCTTGGCCTCACTGCGGAGCGCGCCTCTTATTATGTTCGGAAGTGCCCTCGGTGCAATGAGGCTCCTTAAGAGTCTCGTGGTTATGGATCTTCGTCAACGGTATCATACACCTCTATGTCGGGTGAGCGCTCCACAGCTCCTATGCTTATGGACTCGCAGAAATTATAATCTGGAATATATACAATAACGTTGTAGAGGGTACGTCATGACGTACGGTTGAAACTTCAAAATGGCTATCGTTTAAACGACGCCGATATTTACTCACCCCATTTTGAACACGACCCCCACGTTTTGGCAATCTAAAATAATAGTACTTATCTCCCTCTCTTCCACCCCCTTTTCCCTGCATTTCTGTGCCCCCCTTCCTTTTCCCCGCTCTCGCACACACTCATCCCCCACACACACACGCGCGCGCGCATGCACACACACACACACACACACACACACACACACACACACACACACACACACACACACACACACAACACTCGCGCACGCGCACCCACACCCACACACACAGTAGACATCTACCCACACACACACATTTACATTCTCTCTCGCACACATACAAAAACACATGCACATATACTTCTTACATTCTCTCTCGTATATGTATCATAGCAATAATCTTTCACTCTCGCACACACCATAGATATTTCCCTCTCGTACACATATAATTTCGCTTTCTTTATCACACACTGACGCAATACCGATACTTCTCTTTCTTGCGCCCTTTTGCCTCTATCTCTATCTCGCCCTTGCTCTTACATTCACAAACATAGACAAACTCACTGACTTAAGCACAAACATGTACGCATCCTCGCACGCGCGCGCGCGCACACACACACACACGCACGCACGCACGCACGCACGCACACACAAACAAACACACACACACACACACACACACACACACACACACACACACACACACACACACACAAACGCGATATGTTGTTAGACCTATATCATTCTTCTTGGGGCGCGCGCGAAAGATTGAATATTAGGGCATGACAGTATAAGCTGGGAGGCCGACGTTACATCTCACAAAATGCTCGGCGGATAAATAACCCCTTGTTTTATATAGCCTCTCTTTAGTCGGAAGGATAATGTAGTGCACCTCCTTCCTCTTCGGCGAAATATTTACGACTCCCTTATGTCCTAATCACCGACTCGCATCACGCGCTCCTAAACCCTCACATCGTGGCTCGGTTGACGACTGCTGTGCGCCCGTCTTTTCATGTCGATATAAATAATACGCACCACCTGCGCTTTATTGAACTCCGCCAGCGTTGACTTGTAGCTCAAGACCGACACTCGCAATGCCGTTGCTGGCGTGCATTTCGCCTCGCCAACATATCACGGCATCATTGCTAGTCGGAAACTTCAAGCAATAGAGAATTGAAGGGAGCACGCCTTCCTCAACTCCGCTAGTGATTTTCCGGGACGTTTAAGCACCCTTACTTCATGACGCGATCCAATTGGGCGGTGTGTTAGCCCTGTGGGAGCGAGTGCGCCGGCTTCGCAAGAGCAAGCGTGTCGTAAAAGAAACTGGAAGTTGTTGATCAAAGAAAATCCGGAAGAACGTGAATAACAGTCGGCCGATGCGTAAGCGATAACACGGTATTCTTTCGAAGGATGCTCGTAGGTTATATATTTTGCTACGAGATTTTAGGGAGGAAGCTCGTAGTTTTTCTATTCCACCGACAGAAAACGACTTCTGCCCTCTAACGGCGATGGATCCAACACCATGCAATATGTTTTCTTACGACTATATTATGCTCGCTGCTTTGGTGTGCTCATAATGCCTGGTGGGATTATGCTTGTAAACAACAATAGAAATTATATCTACATATGAGGACTGGATATAAGAACGGGATGGACACGGAAAAATCAAGAGGGTAAGAGGGACAAGAGGGTAACGGAATCCAGGGCGCACGGCCAAGGGAAGACCTAGATAAAGCATGTCCATTCACATAAGAAAGTAATACACGGCTCGTAGGAACACGGCTCGGCCGGTACCATATACGTGGCTCGCGGGACGGAAATACCACGGGCCGTGCTGTTCCGCGCGCTTTTCGGTCATCCAACAAGGCCGGGACACAACTCGGACTGCAACACATACATGCTTTATATCGGCTTTTTCAGTTTTTCTGCGCAGCCATCATCGCGTCCGCACACACACTCTCACACAAACCTACCCGCACCCGCGCCCGCACCACGATGTTGAGCCTGATGTACATCACGCTTGTAGGGGTCGTGGCCCTGTTTTTCGGCTTGGCGGCACTTGTGAATGCCGTTCCGCCTACGCTAGATGTGGTGATGGAAACGGACCCCGCGGCCGGGATCTGTGTGTAGGCAGCATAAGCCACCAAGCAAAAACAAAGAAAAGAGCAAAAAACATAAGGCCCGAGATCGAAATCAGAAGGCATGCCACAACATCAACAATGCCCTTATGCAAGGCATCGCGGAGTTAGGAGCCCAAGGTACCATGAAGAGCAGTATAAAGACGTTGCATGCACTCTCGCCGCACATTCTCCCAAAAACGCCGAAAAGGAAGAGAAGTAGTTCGACGAGCGAAATGTTGCATGCGGACATAACCGCAAGAGCGCAAAGAACGAGAGTCAACATCACCCATACCAAGGAAGCGAAGAACTGCCACCAATTAGTAATCGTGATATCGGATTTGGCGAGTAGATAGATAACCATGTGCGACCCATGAGGACTATGCAATGCTCAATCCTCTGATAAGCCATGTAGGCACGCAATATGACAAACATTAGTTTGCCTCTTAGGACATACGTGCTAGTTGTTGCAGTCATCAATCACAATGTGGAAGTTTTCTCAAGCCCGCGTATTTGTAAAGTCCAATATGTGACGAGTATTGTCATGCAAAAGTACATTGCATGACATTGTACATGTATTCGTTACTAATTCCAATTCGTGCTTTTCCAACGGAAGAACGTACAACGTGCGTACGTCGCTACTACAAATAAGCAAGGGCTTTGATGCGTACTGTAATACCAGTACCTCCCGGTACGTACATGTACGCACAATTAATCTAACTAGCCAAACGACGCGCCAAGCGAGGGTTCCAATGCAAAATGTGATTCCCCATACTAGACGAGCCGCGTCGCTAGTCTGTTGATGACCGTTGGAAAGCCCTAGCACCTAACACGTAAGCCAAGCGAGAGCACGTGCAAGCCAACGAGGCAAAGATCATGTAAGCCTAGTGCAGTTAGAAGAGGGAGGTGACAGAACCATATAAACAATTCCCTTTGATCAATTACAATATATTGTTAAACACTAACAGTGAGATATCTTCTCCACCCTTCTCCATATGCACTTCCACCTAGCAATGGAGAAGCGACGAAACAAAAAAAAACAAATTTGTGTCTGCTGTTATATTTCCGAAGGCTAACCGCCACACTAGTTTCAGACGTGTTTGGTCGACGCACGTTTTCGTTGTCGCTTGATTTGTTCGACGCTGATTTTTTTAATCAAAATGTCTTATGTTGGACGTGGTCATTACGCGGTGGTCATACTTCATGTTGGTGGTTCCAAAGCTTTCGACAGTAAGCTTGTTATACAACGAAAGTCTCGTTCTGGTAAAACTTGGTTCCCAGTTGGTTCGATTTTGCCTAACGAAGCGCATGTCGATGCCGCTGTTCAAGAGTTGCACGAGGAACCGGCCTTATCTTGACTCTTGATGACTTGACCCAGTTGAGTGACGCTCCGGTTCGCGTCGCAATACCCGAAGGGTAACAACAGCTTGTTTACGTCTTCTCGACCTATGTTCGAGTTCCCTATGTGATGACTAATTTACGTACATGAGCTCAGCTCCAGCAAATTGTTAATGCCCAGTCGACTATCAATCTTGATGGTTATTACGTCGTTTCGGCGACAATTGACATTGACGGTCTTTCTCTTACGCCGGTTAAACAAGGGTTACATCCAGCCTTGAAGCGTGAGTATGAGTTACTTCACTTTGGTTACGTGACTCAATGGGTGACTTTTTCGTCGTGTTGTTCATACACACCAAGTACTTTGCCATGATGATACGCCAATACCGGGACAGTTTCTCATGTACCCTCGGTTTACGTTTATCGACTATGGTCATGTTTGCATGCTTATCCGTGGCTATATCGATCAGTTGTGTTGACAAACTCCGACTGATCTACGAATGGGAACTCTAGTCCCGACAACCAACCTTGTTGGCCTGCATGTTACCCTTCTTGCGACTCAGCGTAAGGCTGCTATTAAGTTTCAGTCTAATCGTGAGCCGCGTGAACTTGAAGACTGGCTCGAGGCACAACCGCAACGTTTCGTTTTGCTCGGATTTACTGCTCATTCTTACGACGCACTGATAATATGGGCTACTTCACAGTTTTCTGGACCCTAAACATATTGTGGTTAAACCGTAAATAGCACGCAGCCATCTAGCTTATTTTGATTCATTGGTGGCGGAGCTTCGTAAGACATCCTTGCTCCCCAACATTCAAGACGACGCAATTCACGCCTTACTAGGAATAACGCAGGGTAACTTGAGTTAAGCCGTCTACACCCAACAATTCAACGACATTTTGCCTAGGTATCGTCAACACCTAACAAATGACCTTCAATGTGTTCGTTTCATTAATGGACTAACTAATTTTCAGCTACAAACCCAAGCCAAGTCTCATCAATCACAAAAAGGTTACGAGTTAAAACTCGTGGATATGCAAAACTTCCTCACTGACATCGTTACCGACTCGCCCCATCCGGGTGGTGTGAAGTCAACACTTGGACCATCGACAACACATGGAGGCGGACAACATGTTAGCACTAGCATCATGTTGCCTAGTGCTTATGTACAAAGTAGCTATTTGTCATCCTAGTACTTCGTGTTATGCTATTAGCGGTACTCTATTCCCTATTAGTGGCGGTCGGCCGGCCCTGCCGGTGCCTTCGCCGGCCGCCATCTCTTTCCTCTCACTTCTCTAGTCACCACAATCGGCCCCCTTGAGGGGCCGGCACGACCTACGTGTAACTATCCGTTTCCGATTCCGACTGGTTATGGGCCCTCCACCAAGTTACACTAGAGAAGAGCGTGTGTAAAGCGCTTGGCGCCACGCTAGTCCTTCCTACTCCCACGTAAAAAAGAGTGGAGCGTGTGTTAAGCGCTCGGCGCCACGCTAGTAATTCATCGTCCAACCGACACCACGCTTCGCCTTCGAGCTGGTTGTCCGCGACTGTCATACCATCTCCACCGGTGTAAAGCGCCCGGCGCCACGCTCGCCCCACCCAGCTTTCAGTCTCACCTAGCCTTCAGCCTACCGATGCTCTCGACCGGATCCGGTTGTTTGAAACTGACCCGCGAAAATTCGGCCCGTGCGTAGTTTAATTAATACTGTTATTGTTTTCTCCCGAGGCAACGCCGCAACGCTCACCTAACTTAGTGGGGAGCTTACTTTTCCCACGGCGAAAGGGGGAAGTCAACACGAGCACCGCCCGTCCATGCTTTTGCGTGTCTACACGCTCCTAACAGCCATGTTGGCTTTGCTTCTTCCTCGCCGGTCGCTCTCATGCGTCGGCTAATTCGCCAGTGGACAGTTTTTTTCGCTACATGTCAGAATAGTACATTACGCAGTACTTTTGCAACCGCTTCATATCGGCAACTCGCCGGTAGCGGCACATTCCTGTGAGCGCATGTCACTACACCTACCCGGCTTGAGACACACGCTACAACCACTACACCTTCGACCAAGATGGCAGATTTAGGTGGTTAACGGTCTAGCCCTGACTTGTAAGTTCCATGTATGGCATAGTTGGGAGGGCCCAAAGACAACAACCGGCGCACACGGTTTTTGGTGTAAAACCGGCGCATACGGTACATGTTGTAAACAATTTCAATTTCAATTTCGACCAAGATGGCACCTTCCTCAACGCAAGCTAGGACGACGTCAAGACCTCGGCTACCTTGAGGGGGGGGTGTTAGCACTAGCATCCCGCTGCCTAGTGCTTAAGTACAAGGTAGCTATTTGTCATCCTAGTACTTAGTGTTATGCTATTAGCGGTACTCTATTCCCTATAAGTGGCGGTCGGCCGGCCTTGCCGGTGCCTTGTGGGGCCGGCACGACCTACGTGTAACTATCCGTTCCCGATTCCGACATGTGGAGGTACCTCTCTGCGAGCGTGCCGTAGTTCTCTTTAAGCAGCTCGCGCTCGGTCGCTTAAAGCACCTCTTTGTAGGGGGAAAGTTAACAACACAACAAAGCGTGGAGCTACGCTGCCACCTATCGCGGTCTATGCGAATATGGGAGAGGTGGTTGGAGATAAAGACGGAAGTTACGGGCGTGATATTTGAGGTATTCGCCCACAGATAGCCCGGGAAAGCCCATCGTGTCGCAACCCGACACTCGATCTGAAATACATGACCATGTCCCACCCTCTTTAGGTCGCTCGCGAGTTCTTGGACGACGAACGCCACTCCCCCCCCGGAAAACAATGGACGGACATCATCGACAAGATAAAGCGCGCCTATTGGCGCAAGAAGGAGCTCGACATGTTCCGCGCTCAGCATGCCGCTGCAAAAAAAGGTATGCAAGCAACGCGACAAGGTGGTCGCAGAGGGTGCTCTAGCGGGCGGTACCTTCGACCAACATTTGCAAGACCCGCTCGTGAAAAAGGTGACGAAAAGCAGCGCAAGGCGTAGATCGCGGCGGGTGCTGTCGCGGATGACACATGCTCGGAGGAGGAAGCGGGGGTGGCTATAGACGCCGCCGCTGTGCCGCCCATGAAGGAATCGTGGGAGGCAGTGGAGCTCAAGATCTTCGTTCAATACGGGCCTGCATGTGGTGCACCTTGTCGGCCTGAGTTGGCCTTCGTGGCGTCAGCGAGGGGAGCTATGGACGCGGTGGAGCTGTCGTGTGACGGGGAGGGGGGTGAGGCTGCGGACCGCCCAGCAAAGAGTCGGTTGCAAGCAAGAAAGAAGAAGTTGCAGTTCGACATGTAACACAAGAAGGAGAAGATGGACCATGGGTCTCTAGAAGGTGAGATTAACTTGGTACCTCCAAAACTCACCCCTACGTCTAAGGCTATGAGAGAAGAGTTAAGGGGTGTTAAGCGTGAGATGATTTCCATGAATCATCAAAACTCCTTGACTTAAGCATTCAATATGACAGCTGAAAATCATGCTCAGCGGTAAGCCATTGTTGCGGATGTAGAAGAGTATAGGTTACATATGAAGGAACAGTTCCTAGCATAGCACGCGAGGCAGCCTGGTGCACCGGTGCGGCCATGTGCATACATTGGTGCCCCAAGCACGTCGAGACAAGCTGACAGTGCAGCAACTGATGAAGCTAGTGAAGCCGCAACGGCTGAAAACAAGTTTTCTAGTAATGACAATGAGAGTGAGGAGGAGGGGTGGCAATGGCGTGGAGGAGGTCTAGGTAGAAGCCTTTATTAATGAAATGTAACCATCAATTACATTTAATGAATCGAGAACGCAAACGTCGAACACACATCAATTACATTTGATATCTGCAACTATGCAATGTTGCTAGAGCTTCGGAGCCACAAAAGCATATCCGCACGGTCTAGCCATGCATGGTGCTCTACAAGGAGTTTCCTGAAGCTCTCATACCCAGCTTCTATCAAGGGTTGCACGGTCCAAAAGAGCGAGCCCGTTGACGTGAAGTCGTCGTCTACATCACGACGAACTCGAGAACCATCGCTAGACACAATGTTAGCGGTAATGTTGCGTAGTGCATACCGAACATTTGGGAATTAGTATATTGATGTTCCATATTACTTGTGTGTGCGCGCGCGCGCGCGCGCGCGTGTGTGTGTGTGTGTGTGTGTGTGTGTGTGTGTGTGTGTGTGTGTGTGTGCGCGGGCGCGCGCGTGTGTGTGTGTTTGTTTGTATGTGTGTCCGTCGGTTTGCGTCTATTTGTCTGCGTGTGTGTGTGTATGTGTGTGTGTCTACGTGTGTTTGTTTGTTTGTGTGTGTGTGTGTGTGTGTGTCTGTGTTTGTCTGTGTATGTGTTGTTTGTCTGTGTGCGCGTGTATGTACGTGTCTATTTGTGTGTGCGCGTGTCTTCTGTGCCTGTTTGTCTGTGTGTGCGTATTTGTCTGTGTTCGTTTGTGTGTGTGCGCATGTTTGCCCGTGTCTGTCTGTGTCTGCTTGTCTGTGTGCGTGTCTGTCTATGTGTGACTGTGTGTGTATGTGTCTGTTTATATGTGCGTGCGCGCGCGCGCGCGTGTGTGTGTGTGTGTGTGTGTGTGTGTGTGTGTGTGTGTGTGTGTGTGTGTGTGTGTGTGTGTGTGTGTGTGTGTGTGTTCATGTATCTGTGTATGTTCGTGTATGTGTGAGTGCGCGAGTTGGAGCACCGTACGCACCGTCGCAGAAGAGAGGGGGCATGACTGCGTGGTGTTTACTCCCCGAGCTTCCTCCCTTCCTCGTTGTAAACGCTCAAGAATATCGCATAAGTCAACTCTGTCATGCGCTAACCGATGATCATCTTCACATCCAAAATCTGACATGCTGTCCCAATCCATTAACATATTATGCAAGATACAACACGTTTTAAAAAGTGAATTTATTGGGTTCTCCTTGTTGAATAGTATGGGTGTCCTCAAAATTCGGAATCATTTTTTCAAGATTCCGAGCAAGTCCTCCACATCCTTCCGGCATGACCCCATAAGGTATATATATAAGAGTTTATTCTAATACCACACGACATGAGTACATATGCACCAGGTGGGCTACATACATCGCATAGCCTTACCTTTCGCTCCACCGGGGGGCCTCATCGGACCAGCTGTGCTTATATCCAACAATGGTTGCCCGCCACTTGTGGTAGCCTCCGTCACAAAGCATCCATACACACATAGGTAGTACATGCATTGTGTTTTTTGAAGTAGGCAAGTTAACACAATGCGTGCAAGCACTCCATAACACATAGATGGAGCCGGTGTTATACCTGGCATTGAAAATGAAGCACCCATATGGTCGTACATTGGATAACTAAACCACAAAGGCGCCCGCCGGCGGCGTAGCGGCGGCGGCCCCGGAAGGGGGTGCGCTCGCAAGCCCGTCGGCATCCCCTCACCTCCCCGTGGTGGGCGTTGGAAACCCCGTAGCCGTGCCAGGCTTGACACAATAGGGGACTAAGAGGGCCGACAGCTCGATCCGCAGGATCAGCACCTGTCGGGAAAGCCATGTACATAGGGTTTTTGAAAAAATAATTTCTGTACGAATACCGGCACCAAGATCTCCCGCTCGGCCCGTCCGATATGGTTTTTTCGCATACAGATACTTCTGAATACAGCCTTACTTTGAGGGGTGGGGCCTGTACTACGACAGCGTTTGATGGCGAGGAGGGTACGGCCGGATCAACGGTGGGAGGCGGGTGTTGGAGCTGGTGGTGGCCAGCCGGGAAGCAGCGCCATGAAAGGGCGCTCGCTAGCCGTCGACCAGCCATGTGCCTGCCGAACCTTGCCGAGGGGTGAGGCAAGACATGGCAAAGGCCGGTGGCTAATCGCAGACGGAGGAGCGGCTATATGAGGCGGCGGCGATCTTCAGGATCAACCGCCGCCGGAAAGCCATGTACGGAGGGCTTTTTTCGGAACATAAAATAATGTCCGTACCCGGCGTCGAGCTAGTTGGGGAGCAGCACCAGGGTAGGGCGCTCACTAGCGAGCCGCTACGTCGTCCAACGTCATCTCCCGGGGGGAGGAGTTAGCTGGGGCGGCAAGGAGGACGGTCGCGACGGGAGGAGCGACACGATCTGGCGGCGACGACCCTCTAGGTCGGCGCCGCCGGAAAACCCGGCATGGAGGGTTTCGTTTAATTCCGGGCGCCCGCGGCCCGCCGGATCCGGCTACGGTGACCTGCCCCCCCCCCCCCCCCCCCCCCCCCCCCCCCCCCCCCCCCCCCCCCCCCCCCCCTCTTCGACACCCACTACCCCGACAGACCTTCATAATCA
Organism: Tetraselmis chui; assembly: GCA_026401115.1. Lineage (NCBI taxonomy): Eukaryota > Viridiplantae > Chlorophyta > Chlorodendrophyceae > Chlorodendrales > Chlorodendraceae > Tetraselmis > Tetraselmis chui. The sequence continues at coordinate 48,002 of JAPMLY010001651.1, forward strand.
TAGGATTCCTTGAGCGTGGGCCCGGGTGAGCGCGGAGGACCCCGCTCAAGAACATGCTGCTCGGTGGACGCGCGATCAGAGAGGGGAGGGTACGGCCACAGGCCGGAAAACCGACAGGTACCCGGGTACCATATAGAGAAAAACCGGGGAAATGAGCGAGCAAAATTCAGGCGCGGAGGCAGGAGCGCCCATTTTTTCTATGTCTATGTGTCTCGGTCCCCCCCCACCTGTCCTCGAGGTGACGGGGGACCTCGACAAGGACGGCCGCTGCGTCGGTGGACGCGGCAAGACCTTGGGGCGGGGTTTACGGGATGGAGTGGCGGGATCGATGAGCGACCGCGCGAGGAGGGGTTTTTTGCCAGCATTTCCCCTCCTACCTTCGGCAAGACCGAAGTCACGCGGGAGCTAGATTAGGCTGGCACGTCGTCCCTCCCGAACGCCGATCAGCCTAGGCCGGTCGGCACCCCGGTTCGGTGGGAGCGGGCCGTGCGTCGTGAAGGTCGAGCAGCAGTTTAGTTTTGCATTTCTCGACAAGTGGATTTATTCTTAGATATGTTTTTCTTGATTACAAAATTATTACGCTGTTACTACTTAGGCGGGGGGACTATGGCAATTACTGCGGTTGCTTACAGTGTTTTAACTCCCGAGGAACGTCGACACACATTGCAGATAGGTGTGTCGATAGGTGTACTTGGTCGAAGAGACCCGGGCCCAACTTGCTAATAATTCTTGTATGGCGAAGTAGAGTGGCCCGAGAGACAGCAGTCGGTCCATTTTGCTGGCACATGTTGTGAATAATCTCCAATTTCCAATTTTAAACCACAAATACACGCTGTCATACCTCACCGCCAGGACGGCAAGGTCCGTCCTAGCAATGTTTTTGTCGCTTCTAGCACCCGGGAAAGGGCCATGCGGAGGCATAACACGACGTGCATGATCGCATGTGACGAAGTTGTAGACCACTGTCGGATAGTTCTCCTTCCTTTTGTAGGCCGGCACACTCGGGGCATGGCACTTGTCCCACGCGAAATGCACACCGTCCATACTAGCCACGCAACTAGGGAGCCCAAGCAACTAGGTATAGAGTCTCCACACTTTCCAACTCCGTTGTGTCGCTAGGCATGTGCACATTGTGAGCGAAGTATTCTTCTACCATCCATCCAATAATCTTGTGAAAAAACTTTGCAAGCACATGTTGAAAGATGCCACTCTCTAGCCTCATGCCATCCATAGGACAGCCCAACGCCATAACCCTCATCGTCGCCAAGAGCTTAAGCGTGAGAGTTTTAGGCGAAGCACCCCTTTTCTTATTCTTGGAGCCCGGCATGTCGTCGCGAAATCTGCCGGAGTCGTAGGCGGCTTCCACTATGTCGTGATACAGCTCGAAAGGGCCTCGGAAAGACCGCCGGAAGTCCTTGTACATGGAGTTGTCGACGTCGCCTGCTCACCTGTCAATTGTGTTGAGGTACTCCGTCTCGTACATACACGGGGACTCCTTTGTACGCAACCGCCATGCATGGATGCCTTTCAGCCAGGCCCTCGGCTTGCCCTTCATCTTTATGGGGCGACGTCCTCCACGGCCACCTTGAGGCAACGCCCGCCCATTATCCACTTTCGCACGCTGCTGCGAACGACGCCTCCTCATGAACTAGTACGCGTCAGTAGCGGCCGCGAGCGCAACTGCCTGCAAAGAGCTCCCGGCGGACGGGTCTGTACCCATCACCACATCTGGCGCGTGCGGAACGGCATTCACGAGTGCCGCCAAGCCGAGAAACATGGCCACGGCCCCTACAAGCGTGATGCGCCTCAGATTCAACATCGTGGAACGGACGCTGGTGCGGGTAGGTGTGTGAGAGGGTGTGTGCGGGCGCGATGGCTGCGCAGAAAAGGCCGTAGAAGCCCGGTATAAAGCATGTATGTACTGCGGTCCGAGCCGTGTACCTACGACCCGTGTACTTTTTTCTTATTGGATCGAATAAAGGCTACTACTTATGTTCCTTTTCGGCGTTTTTTGGGGGATGTGCGACGTGAATTCATGCAACGTCTTTCTGCTGCTCTTCATGGCACTCTTGGTTCCTATCTCCGCGACGCTTTTCAGGAGGGCAGTGCCGACGCTGTGGCATGCCTTCGTGTTCCTCGGGCTTAGGTTTTTTCCGACCCTCTTTTCTTCTTTTTGCTTGGTGGCCTCCACTGTTGTTGAACTTTACCACCATCCGCGAAAGATTAGATGTTTAGCCTCCACTGCTTTTTCTTGTAAGAATTTTTAATAAAGGCTTAAGGGTGTCTGTACGGATTCGCTATGATGTGGCTGCTGTACCTACCCGTACATTCTACATCAGGAGTACATTTAGATAGAGGAGAGCTGGGGCAGTTCCACACTGTCCAAAACTACTGGTACCATGTACGACTAATCGCTACTGGTAATGATGAAATACAGTAATGAAACCTGCGCCTCCATCACTGTGCAAAGAAGTGCAAAGAAGCCACGGCGGGCGTGCTTATCCGCCGTTACGCTCTAGGTACCAGTAGCCGCGACTGTCAAGCGACGCCCTGCTGCTCCGAATCAAAAGCGCTCAGCCATCTAAGTGTCCAACAGGGATGGACGACCGCTCGCCCAGCGGCCTGAATGGCAGAAACGAGGAAGACTCTAGCAAGCAGGGTATTGAGACACACCAACCCTTTTCAGCGTTCGAGCTTGATCAGTTTCCGCCGGCAGGTTCGCCAGATGAAGCCCACGTCTCGGCCTATGAGCTCGCACGCCGTCTGTCCACCGCCTGCGATCCACCACACGCCTGCGTGCTCGAAGGTGGGGCGGCTCAGCGGTCATCATTACCCACAACTGGAGAGATGGGAGTCACACAAGGTGGCGTGTCAGTAGACACACAAGTCGGCGGCTTCTTCGAAGAGCTCGGCCATAGTGCAAGTGATTTAGTGGGCGAGGCTTATGCCAATCTAGTCGTCCCGCGGCATGTTCAAGAAGACTTGAACCTCCTTGAAGGTTCCTTAAGGAAGCTTGCTGAAGAAATTGACAGCGGCCCCGCCGCCGTCGTCCCACCGGCAAACGCGGGGCGTGCGTTTTCCCGCCGCTCTTCGGCTGACTCGTCGCTTGCCTTGGGAAAAGAGGTTGTTTCCGGGGAGAAGAGACGTCGCTTGGTCGGGGAAGGGAAGAACGGCAGCAATTACGCGGGGGTGCAGAAGCTGAAGAGAGGGAGGCGGATGATCGCCTTGAAAAATGAGCAGGTAGACGCCATACACCGCCTTTCAGCTGGTTTGACCAAAAGGGAAGCGAACCGGCTCGCCGTCCACAGGCATCGGCAGGTACGTTTTTTCAGAGCTTGTTGGCTAGTACTGTATGTAGTTCGTGCTCAACATGGCATGAGGGTTCTGCTCGGAAGTCGGAACTGCGATTATTTATCGGGCCTATATTCCAACATTCTGCTACGATGCATGTGTTTGTCGTTTCAGAGGCGGAGGGGCCTGGTACAGGAACTATCGGAAGAGAACGAGGCTCTGAGACAAAAGCTAAGCTCCTTGACAGAGGAAGCGGAGGAACTTACCAATAGTTCTGGGGCGCTCAACTTTGAAGAGCGGAAAGAACTGGAGGAACTTCGAGACTTGAAGCTTCGCATCATCGACATTGTTACGAATACTCCGATTGCCGTAGCTCTTAAAACAACGCCCTGAATGGTAATACATTTAGCCGGCTTCATCATTCAAGTGGGTTGTCGAACTTCTGTGCTGTTGGTTGTAATTTAGACAAGTTGAATAGATGGCAATAGCAAACTGCATCTTACATACCGACCTCAACTGCTAGATACCGGTGCTGCTGTCTTGGGGTGATAAGATTTCAACTAATACAACAATGACGAGGGAATGATTATCATCAACTATCACTGGGTCAGTAATTAAAACCGAATAGCTATATTCTATGCCCAACTGAATAGGCGCGGCCAGCGCCTACCGGTACCGATGATACCTCGAAATGTCCTATTCCTCGAAAGTAATCAACATAGCTTCTCAATCATTATTCACACTCTTGCTGTTCCTCATCGCGCGTACTTATCAACTTCGATGTGTTAACGCTACACAACTGCCTAGTAATGTGTCGGACACGGAGCGAGGGAGTAGCAGCTTCGGCGTATTTTCCTCCCCCGTCGATAATTGTTCACCCAAGAAAGACAGGAGGGAATATCGGCATATCCGCACTGAGGGAAGGCACCACCGATAGATCATATGATGAATGTGGCAACTAGCTTATCTGTTGAATCACCGAAAAGTATTACCTCGCGCCAGCCAGACAATGCGACTGGTTGTCTCAAGTGAATGCCCTCATTCACACTCGCGGTCGTTGACCAAAGTGTCGATGAAGTGAAGACGGTCTTGCGTGGAATGAGGTGTGCACGTGTGCACTCGTTTGTACAATCACGTGTCGGAATTGTGCAAACTATGTATAGAGAGCTTGACTCTTGCGCAAATATTATCTAACGGGCTAAGCTATCTGCACATATAATGCTGCTATGTGTTGAATCTTACCATATGCATACTGGTAACGTATATCATGCGGGGGCACTATGCATGCACGACCGAAGTCACCGAACCGATGGCGCTTGCATTTCCCGGTTCGATCTTTTCTTTGCAATTGGGCACTATGACATGACAAACAAATATATTTATACGTATACGCAATGTAAGGTTGCCATCGCAGAAGTCCCCATTACAAGCATTTGCTTACGTACGAGCATACTTAATCTCCACATCATTAGTCGCATGTGCCCCAATTCCTTGGATTGAGGCAAGGACTAATGTGTCGAGAAATGTTTTCACATTATTTTCTCGATGACCGAGATGGCGGATGGGGAGGGGTTGAGAGTTGAAGGGGGTGTGGAGAGCCAATGGTCTATGCAACCCCCCGCTGAGGAGGAAGGTAGAGATAGGGGGTGGAGTGGTTGAAGGTGGGACTAGAGGAGGGAGGTGAGGGCGGGGTGTCAAGTACATTGTTGTGTGGTGGTTTGGATGTCTCCTCATCCCCGGAGGACGCGGTAAGTTGGGTGGCCATCGGGGAGTGTGAGTCCCAAGCGGCAACTTCTGCGTACACGCGGGTTAGCTGTGTGGTGTGGGTTTGGGGAATGCAGACCCCGATTAGGAGGTGCCGGAGTGGGGAATGAGAGACAAGCCAATTATGTGTGGGGCAAGGAGAGGGGGCGGTGGTGAAACATTGGTGGAGTGAAAGGACGATTTGCAAACTCCGAAAAGGACTCGTGCGGGGGATTGGGGCATCTGTGATTGTTTCGGACGATCGCTCTTAATGATGTATTGGAGTAGGGCGACGCTCCAACGGGATTTGTGTGATTGGTTTCGGTGAGTAGGAAGAGGTCCGGTTGGTGAGTAGTGGCGAGGTGGTTTACATCCATGATGGAGGTGTGGACGCCGCGGGTGTTGAGGTTGATGAGGTGAAGTGGTTGGGCGGTATGATGGGGAAGGACGAGTTGTGGGGTATGAGTGGGGGGTTGGGGTGGGGTATCTGGGAGAGCGGGGGTGGTTTAGAGGCATGGTGGTTGGTGGTGGTGGGGGTTGTGGGGGTATGGGTTGAAAGTGGAAGCGGGTCGGGAGGGAAGGTTGGGATGGGGGTGTCTGGTGTGTGTAGGGAGTTTGGAGGGAGGGGTTTCGGGGCTGCCGAGAGTTGTGAGCGGCCGATGGGAAGAGGGGGGGGGGGGGAGCGGAATGCGTGGTGCTGGAGGAGGGAGCGGAGTGTGTAAACTGCGGTGCGGGGGTCGAAGGGAGGGGAGGCGTAGGGTGGGTCAGGGGTGATGTGAGTCTGAAGTATGTGTGTAGGAGGACGTGGGTGCCGCACGACCATACGTGGCCGGTGTCAAGTTGTCGGGGAGGGTAGAGGATGTGTAGTGACAGGATAGAAAGCGTGGTATTGGGGTTCCATGTAGTGAGCATAGAGATGGAGCGGTGGAGGGGGTCTTGTGGGGGTGGATGGTGCAGGGAGTCAATCCAAGTTGCGGAAGTGTTGGTGATGTGTAAGAGGCCGAAGTCAGAGTGTTGCCATGTGAGGACGAGAGGAGGTTGGTTGGGATGCCTGGCTTGAGGGGGTATCCACGATTCGCGAGGTTAATCCACTGGCTCGGGAATAACCCGCGGTAGTGGTGTTTATCTACCTAAGTGTTGGTTATTGTTGTGTATGTGCACGTGAAGCTCGAGTGCGACTTGGCGAGAGATTTGGCTATGGTGTAGAGATTTACGAGTTCTTGGTAACGTCCCCATTGAAAGGAGAATACGGCGGCTATGTGTAGGTCACCGAGGGGGGTGGGGAGATCATGGGCGAGGTTTAAGTCGACGAGGTAGTTATGCACGGTATCCGGGCATGTACAAGGTGTAAAGTGTGGCGGGAGGGAGTGTAATAGGTTTGTGTTGATAGTGTGTTGGCGTATGTCATGTGAAATTGTGCATGGGGTTGATGCGGGGCGTACGACCTTCAAGGGAGGAAACTCCCCGTCCGTTGTGGAGTTTGGGAGGATGTGCGGCCTTGCCGACCGAGGTTGTCGTAGAGAGAGGGTGGGAGGCTCCAGAGGGTCCGTCCGTCGAGGTCTTACGCATGCCGTATAGTGTAAGCTCTTTGGAACCGGTGGTCGTTCGGAGCTTAAGAGGGTGGTCAGAGTAGGGGTGGGGGTGATAGTATGGAAAGATAATGAAGGGGAGGAGAAAGATTGTTAGCAAGGTGTGATAGGTATTAGGGAGAGGTCGATTGGAGAGAGAGGCGGAGAGACATGGGGCTATTGATTTCGTTTCAAATATGCTTCGGGGCAGCCAAGAGAAGCAGTGGAGCAGGCCGAAAGAAATCATGCAGTGTGAGGCCGGGAGGATACGTGTAGCGCGTAAACCGTTGGAGTTGTATGTACGTGACTGCCAAACTGTGTCTCGAAGGGAGGTTCAATAGTGCATGGGCGGGAAGATACGCGGGGGAACAGACGATCCGATTAGTTTTTGAGTAGGGCAATTCGTGCATGCGAGTCTGAGCGGTTGAAGAGTTGTCTTTATCGTGGCGGTGGTTAAAGTGGGTAGTGCGTGATCAGTGGAGAGGGGGGGAGGGTAAAGGAGCACGCCCGGGTCTACAGTGAGGTATGCGCTTGTGGGCGCGGGTGTCCGGTGAATAAGGCCGGTGAGGTGGTCGATCACTGAATTAAAAAGCTGATGGGCACAGCGATTGGAGCGAGCGATGGATAAAGTGAGGGGATAGGTGGAGGACGGCCGGCGACAGAAATGTTACGGGGGATACGGTGGGGGAGTGGTGGTGTATCCTATCGGCATTGGGCTTGGAAAGTGAGATTTGTCGTCATACGCCGCGTAGCGGTCGGCGTCTCGGCGAGCGGCGAGTCCGGGCGATATGGGGCGTACAAGGCACGGGGCACCGCGACAGACCATTAAGCATGTGCAACTGCAAATAAATTTGTGTGTTTGAGGGCTAAGATGGTAGCGTGAGCCGTGAGGGAGCGGGGGGGGGGGGGGTCGTGGGGTGCTATCATGGCGGTGGCTATAGTGCGGGGAGAAGAAGCAGTCATGTGATATCATCTTGTTAAATTGCTTATGACGGTCGTAACCCAACGTCTTCAAGATGTATGCCAAACGAATAGGATAAACCGCTAGTGACAAGGAGGATTTATGCCGAGGGAGGATTGCCCCTTGCAAGTCGCGAACATATTTGATATCGTGGGCCGCCGCCAGGCGTTAGGGTTACCCACGTATGCGGGAAATTTGAAATTGAAATTAAACACTCCAATACCAGTAAAAACCGGATGGAGTCTCTGCGACCCCCCTTATGCTATGCCTAGCTGGACTTAGAAGCGTGAGGTAGACCGTGAACCACTAATCCCAACCTCTCCAATGGCAGAAACGATATCGTCTAAAACATACCCGTATCCAAGTATTTATAATTTTCTGATCTATACGTTTTTTTTTGATACAGTATGAAATAAAAAATGTCGCTAGTCTCCACGATACGCGGCCTGCTCCAGCCGCTGCGGGGTCGCTGATCAGCAAGGTTGTTCAGCTTGAGCTGGTCGAGGCGAACCTGCCTGACCTCGGCTCATGTGCGACTCCGGTCGTGCCGGAGCTAGGGGGGAAAGGCAGGTGAAAAACCCCCTCGCATAGGTCGTCGTCGGTCCCGCCTCGATCCGTGCTCAACCCCGCCCGAGGTATTAGCCGCTCCTCTCGACGCAGCTCGCCACCTAGCCGAGTCTTCTCTCCTCCTTCGGGGGCTGAGAAGAGAAAAGAACTAGGCTGCAGACGGTGTCCGGCTGGCTCTCCTGCCCCCGAGCCAGATTTTCTCATGTCCCCTGTCCTTTTCCCGTCTGTTTCCAACACCTATCTGATCGCGTTGTGGCCGTCCGTGCCTCCCCCATTGGTTTACGTTGTTAGGGGGCCGCCTTTACGAGCAGTGTGCCGTTACGATAACCCTAGGCACACTGCCTGAGGCAGCCTATCGATAACCGGGTACCGACTAGGGAAGGGGTTGGAAGAACACATGGATCGAGTCGCCGGTCCTAAAAAGATGGTGGGTACAGGAATTATTCCAAAAACCCCATGTACCGGGCTTTTCCGGCGGCGGGCGATCCTGGTGACCGCCGCCGCTAGACCGTGCCGTTTCTCCGTCTGCGACCAGCCTCCGTCCTGCGTAGCAACATGCCTCGCCCCCAGGGGAGACCTAAGGCTCTCGCAAGGCTGGCGACTGCTAGCGAGCGCCGTCCCTAGCGCTGCTTCCCAGCTGTCCGCCGCAAGCTCCAACACCCTCGTCCCTCCGCTGATCCGTCCGTACCCCTCTTCGCCAAAAAATATTTCGCAAACGCCGCCCCCGCCCCATCGTCGGGAGAGTATTTGCGAGTATTTAGTCGCGGAAAAGACATATCGGACTGCCCGAGCGGGAGATCCCTGTACCGGAGTACGGATATTATGTTTTTCCAAAACCCTCCGTACATGGCTTCCCGACAGCTGCTGATCCCGCGGATCACAGCTGTCGGTACCTCGGTCAGCCCCCTCCCGTACAATGCATGGCACGGCTATGGGGTTACCAGCGCCCACCGCGTGGAGGTAGAGGTAGGTGCCGACGGGCCTGCGAGCGCTCCCCTCTCCGGGGCCGCCGGCGGGCGCCACGTATGCGGGGTTTATAAACGTACGGAAGGCACACGATAATATCCCTCATGAACTTCTATGTTCTAAATTAGAGGCTAATGGGATTACGGGACATACGCTAGCCTTTTTTGTAAGCTCAGTATAGGGATATCACTATCCAAATAAAAATTGGACATGCCCCGGGCATATTATCCGACCCCGTCCCAATAGAGCGCGGACTGCGGCAACGTCGCCCGGCATCCCCAATCCTCTTTTAACATATTTACTAATGCCATGTTTGATGGGATAGAATGAATAGGGCGCGAGGTGCCGGGTTGCGTTGACATGCTTGACTCTAGCTAGGCAATCGTTAAGGGTGGCGAGCCAATTACTCGCCGACGTTTTGTGGAATCGGAATCGGGAACGGATAGTTACACGTAGGTCGTGCCGGCCCCACAACGGGGCCGGCTGTGGTGACTAGAGAAGTGAGAGGAAAAATATGGCGGCCGGCGAAGGCACCGGCAAGGTCGGCCGACCGCCACTAATAGGGAATAGAGTACCGCTAATAGAATAACACTAAGTACTAGGATGACAAATAGCAACCTTGTATAGAAGCACTGGGCAACGGGATGCTAGTGCTAACCACCCCCCCCTCAAGGTAGCCGAGGTATTGACGTCGTCCTAGCTTGCGTCGAGGACGGTGCCATCTTTGTCGAAGGTGTAGTGCTTGTAACGTGTGTCTCATGCCGGGTAGGTGTATCGACATGCGCTCATATGAACGTGCCGCTACCGGCGAGTTGCCGATATGAAGCGGTTCCAAATGTACTGCGAAATGAACTATTTTGACATTTAGCGGGAAAAACTGTCCACGGGCGAATTAGAGCATGAGACGCATGAGAGAGACCGGCGAGGAAGAAACAAAGCCAACAAGGTTGTTAGGAGCGTGAAGGCACGCAAAAGCATAGACGGGTGTTGCTCGTGATGACTTCCCCCTTTCGCCGTGGGAAGGGTTAGCCCCTCGCTAAGTTAGGTGAATGTTGCGGCGTTAAATCGGGAAAAAACAATAACGGTGCTAATAAAGTACGCACGGGCCGAATTTTTGCGGTTCGGTTTTAAACAACCAAATCCGGTCGAGAGCATCGGTAGACTAACGGGTTGGTGAGACTGAAAGCTGGATGGGGTGAGCGTGGCGCCGGGTGCTTTTTACGTGGGAGATGGTAGGACAGTCGCGGAAAACCGGCTTGAAGGCGAAGCGTGGTGTCGGTTGGACGATGAATTACTAGCGTGGCGCCGAGCGCTTTACACACGCTCTTCTCCAATGTAACTTGGTGGAGGGCCCATAACCAGTCGGAATCGGGAACGGATAGTTACACGTAGGTCGTGCCGGCCCCACAAGGGGGCCGGCTGTGGTGACTAAAGAAGTGTGAGGAGAGAGATGGCGGCAAGCGATGGCACCGACAAGGCCGGCTGACCGCCACTAATAGGGAATAGAGTACCGCTAATAGTACATCACTGAGTACTAAGATGACAAATAGCTACCTTGTACATAAGCACTAGGCAACGGGATGCTAGTGCTAACAACCTTGCGCCGTCGCTCTATAAATTGCATGCAATGTTCACCCACTTTTCCGAATGGGCGGAGGACCACTACATGGGATTCGGAGTAAACAAATGCGGAGTTATGGCGCTAGGCCACCACTCCGACGCAATCGCATTACGTGAATAACAAGCCAACCGTTGGTAGGTCTAGGGGAACGGGTACCGATTGCATATGAGTATAGGTATTAAGGCGCGTTGATAAATTCGGATTTAAGTACGCAAAGAATCGTGGGCGATAAGGTTATGTAGCAAGTGCGCCGTTGAAGAGCTCGACTCGGTGTTGGGAGGGCGGGATATCCCCATTAATGTACGCACCTCGGTGCTTAAGACTTGCATATTGCCGGTCCTTACTTATGGGAGTGAAGTATGAGGAGTGGATTCGACAAGCGGCATCAATAGATTACAACTATATTAAATCAATGTTTGAGGCGCCTGGTTGGGTGGGTGCAAAGGGCCATGGGGTGGCCACAACGCCGCTACTAAGGGAGCTACGAATAGCGCCCATAGAATCAACGGCAACAATGGTTAGGACTAGGGCGTTCCTTGCAGCGCCCACCCTAAACACATGCTAAGTCTAGGGATCAGCCATCGATGCATCGTCGATAGTATCATCATCAGCCCTTGATGGTGCCATCGATGTGATAGGTTGCGTCATCGACATCGACAAGATGACAGAAGTGCTAGTATCAATGCCATCAATTATCAAAACCATTGGAAAAATGTTGATTATCAAAGCCCGATGTATCGATATATCGTCCCAAATATCGATACATCGGCGATGATATCGGCATATATTGCCATCGATGTCAACATCCCAAAACATCAACACCATCAACATCGACAATCCAAGATATCAATACTATTAACATCGACGTTTCAAGATATCATTACCATCAACATCGACCAAATTCACTTGATCCCTAGCCTTAACACATGTATGAGCGATTTGGTTAGCCAACCTACTCGTATGCGGCCAAGTACGTGGACGTCTGGGGCCGTGTGTTGGGTGGATCGTTTTGCTAGGGCAAGCGCGGAATTAACCCAAATCGTACGCGTCCCACACGCCTAGAGGTCTTTGCAACCACGCGTTGCCTCAAACCTAATTGAAGCTGCGATGTGGGGTTGATTCGAGACGTAATAATGCCCGGCATGAACTAATGCGTGGAGTACTTATTCCCAAGCTTCATATTTTGGGAACCCATTGTCAGAATACGGCACGGGCATTCCCGCGGGGGCAAATGCATGGTTACACATTACGATTTAATTTCGTGTGCGTCTATTTCCCATAACCCGTCGTCTAGCCCGCATTCATGCTTGAACGTAAACTCCATCATCGTAATGCATGCGGCGGGGATGTTCCTGGATCTACTAAACATATCTTACTTGAATGCCCACGTCACAGGAGTGTCACCGTCGTCGTTTTGGGACACTAGTAGCCCCATACTTTAATGGTTTTGTAAATCACTTCGCTACCTCCCTTGAAAATATAACTGCCTTGCCCTGAGGCGGTGTCCCCCTTCCCTTCATGGCGCCATGCATTTTATAGGACATGGGAGGGTTTTCAAGTTATGGCACCTAGCCCTCCCTTATCTTGCTTTCTTTGTAGTTCATCTATCGCACTCCTGAAATGTTTTGCACCGTGAGATGGGCCTTGCTTCTGCTCGCATTACTCAAATCGGCCGACGCCCGGACGGGTAGGGCCGACCTTTCTTGGTCAGTGCCGGGATTGTATTCATTCTTGTTTGCATATATCGGAATTTTTTAGTCGGTGAAACTCCAACAAGGGCTTCATTGCGGGGTTATAGCGCAATACTAGGGTACGGTTCTCGTGCAATGGTAGTACGCTGTGCACTCACACGAGCGTCGCCTAGCCGGGAGCATTATCGATGATGAGTTTGTTGAGGTTTGTTTTATTGGACTTCTACTGCTTTTTCTTGTAAGATTTTTTATTATTATTGGACTTCTACTCTCAGTCGTGCTTTTTTTTTTCTTTTTTTTTGCGCCCCCGGGATATGGGACTGGCAGGGAACCCGCACCGGCACCCTCTACAGTCGTGCTTATTGCAAAACGCAAGGGTGCAGAATCGGATTTACCTGCCAGTCCCATATCCCGGGGGCGCCAAAACCAATGCTGTCGACGGTAATGATAGGAAGCGCGAACAATTTAAGTCGTTTTAAAAGAAATATCCTCAAAGTAAACTCAGTGGAAACCACCATTGAAATAGGTGAAAATATTATGTGCGAACAACTGATCGTCCGTTTTATTGCTCTTCTTATATTTATTTAAGGATCCTTATCCATCATGAATGTCCGTGCTGATGTTGTTCCTCTTGTAAGCTCACATATCATCACAGATGCAGGCGCGGTGCAACACGCATATTCGTAGTGTATTCGTAGAAGAGGACTTTTGACGACTCCCGCCTCGTCTATCACAACAAAATAGGTCCCGGCCTCCCTGAGTCCGTCGTGATGCGGTGGCGAAAGTGTTTGTCTTCGCGGAGTGATCTCCCGCCTCCCACGCCCCGCAGCGGTCACATCGCGGTGGCAGTGCGGAGCGAGCAATGGGCAACGGAGTTTGTGGTCCGTCATCTGCGCAGTCCACCGTTTAAGTACCAGCATATAAAACTTTCTTGTTCTCAAGTAAACACATGTAAAAATCCCCAGGCACCCTTCCCTTCCCAGTAGGCCCCTCCACTCGCCGCCCTAGTAAATCTCCGCCTGTCATTGTGTGCTCAGGTGGTATATGGTGGACTCAGCGATAACAAGGAGTTTCTGGATGACGTGGTTGTTCTGGAGACGGGGGAGTCGACGTGGATGCGGCCAGTTCCGACCGGCAACACCTCCCCCGGGCCCCGCGCCTTCCACGCCGCTTGCGCCATCGCCTCCCGCGTCTACGTATTCGGCGGGAGCTGGAGCCCGAGAAACCGCTACCAGAGCGATGTATGGGTGCTGGATACGGTACGGCTCGCTGCCCTTGGGAACACCTTTGGGACGAATGAGCGACTGGGACGGGTATATTATGCGAATCGACGTGATGAAGCCCAAACCGACAGCGCTGTCATGATCATTCGGCGATCAGCATCCAGATATCCCCTGTCGCCACGACACGCCACGTCGCATCACAGCAAGTTCGTAAACGCAGGAAGCTGTATTGCTTCTCGTTGTTGGGGGGTGAGGGTCTTCGTGTGTTGGTAACGTAGGACGACTGGCAGTGGACGGTGATGCAGACGAGTAACCAACCCGTACCGCGCGACTTCCCGACTATGGTCCACGTAGGGGGCGGCCTGCTGGCGCTCTTCGGAGGCTACAGGTGCTCCTCTGCCCACTCATAACCTAAATATACCAGTATGGCATGTCTTTATCCCCTCCCTTGCCCCTTCAAGGGTGACTGAAGCGCTGTGTGTGTGTGTGTGTGTGTGTGTGTGTGTGTGTGTGTGCGTGCGTGCGTGTTTGTGTGTGTGTGTGTGTGTGTGTGTGTGTGTGTGTGTGTGTTGGCAGCGGGACAAAATTTATGTCGGATGTGCATGTTCTGGACATCTCTACGGCGGCATGGCGAGAAGTCCAGCCGGAAGGGTTTGGTGCACAGCAGCCCGCACCACGCAGTGGGCACGCAGCCGCAGTGGTGCGCGACATCTCTTGCCTCTCATACTCAGAGGATGTAGTACGCAAGGATGTAGAACCATCATCGGGATAAAATGAGTGTGGGGTGTGTGGCACTATTGAAGAGGGGAGGGGCATGAGAGGGGTGGGGTTGTGTCATGCGTGTGAGCCCTTCGGATGGACCATGCTGGTGTCCTTCAGGTGGCGAACCGACTCGCCATCTTCGGCGGCGAGAGCATGAGCAACTCGATGCTCGCGGACCTGTGGACCTTACGGGGGCTGCAGGGAGATGGCCCCCTCCGATGGACGAGGCTCTCCTTCAAAGGGCACGCGCCGTCGGCGAGGGGGGCGCACGCCATCGCGGGTAACAACTGCACGGCCTCCTGCATAGATTATGTCAGAGGCCGCCTATATGTGTGCATGTGTGTGTGTGTGTGTATGTGTGTGTGTGTGTATGTGTGTGTGTGTGTGTGTATGTGTGTGTGCGTCTGTTTTTGTTTTTTGATGTGCACTTGATATCGTCTGTGTGACAGACAGACTGCCGCTATGTATTGACATGTAATGCAACTTTACTTACTGTGTGTCAAGTGTACAAGTTTTTTGAATGTGCCAATGCGCGCTGTTGTTTGGTGAAGTGTGTATCCCCTATCTTCAGATTTCGTTTGTGTGTGCTAATGGAAAGCCATGCGTGCGTGGAAATGTGTTTGTGTGCGTGTGTTTGATATTGTGTGGAATAGGTGTCTGTGCAAATTCCGTGCTTGTGTGTGTGTGTGTGTGTGCGCGCGCGCGATAGTGTGTGGTGTCGTTAGAAATGTGATGGAGGGAAAGGTGGGTGGTCGAGAGGGGAGGTGGCATATTATGCGATGATGCCAACCTATCTCTGTGCCATCCGCGGTAGATATGGGGACGAAGCTGGTGGTGATGGGCGGGCACGGGGAGGAGGGATTCCTGCAGCGTAGGAGCGTGTACCATGGGGACGTTTACGTTCTGGATCGCGAGCCAGAAACAGGCCCCATGTGAACTTCCCTACTCCCCAGACTGTACCCTGAGCGTGCCTGTTCCTATTGACACTGCCGTCATGGGGAGAAAGACATAGTCACTAGGATGGAGAGGGAAAGAGACAGCTGCACTCAAGTGACTCTGTTCTGCAGTCTTTTGACTGCACAAAACTATAAGCAGCCTGCACACTTACTATTTTCTAATCATAGTCTATTGGGTGCGCATTGTTGCTCTTGGGTAGATGTGCGGTTTTTGTTTTTGGAACACTGTTCATCGATAGGCTTTGCTGATTTGTTTGCGTATTTTCCTTTGGCCGTGAAACCCCCACAATCCTGGATAGAATCATTCAACGGGTGCTGCCTTGCCTTGCCTTGTTATTGTCGGTGAGAACACATGGCGTGCTGATCAGCGGTGCGCTCTTTTCTTGCGACTATGTCCGCAAGGTGGGTCAAGGAGGAGGTGCAGGGTGATGCGCCCGCTGGGCGCGCGTACCACAGCTTCACCGCACTGTCTGGGCGCCGTATGCTGCTGTTTGGCGGCTGCAACGGCACACAGCGCGCCACCTTTGGCGACGCGTGGTGGCTCATCATGGAGGGTAGCCCGTACTGGGAGGAGGAGGCGCAGGGGACAGGGGGAAGAGCGGTGCAGCAGCTGGCGGAGCCCAGCTCAAGGGCGCGTGTGGGTGTGCAGGAACCCGAAGGGCTGGGACTCAGCTCTGAGACGTTTTCGCCAATGACCGATGTGCCTCCGGCTCGTGGTAGCGTGGAGACGTGGCTACCTCGATCGGAGGACACCCCTTCACCGGTAGCGAGCAGCCAGGCTGTGGGTGGGTCGCCCGCCGGCTTGCCCATCCCGCTCCCCGCTACGCCCCGGCAACCTCTGCCTTGGGAGCAGCCGCGGGATGAGGAGCGCGAAGTGCAGCGCGCGATGGAGGTGGCAAACGCGATGGAGGAGCTGCGTGGCGTGTTGGGCTTGCCGCGACAGAGCCGTGCAGAGCAGCGAACAGGTGTGGCCACCTAGCTTTATCTAGCTTTCCTACCCCCATCCCCTCCACACACACACGCACGCACTCGCTCACTTGCTCAATAACATTCACGTTCTCGTTTGCTGAAACACCCCCCCCCCCCCCCCCCCCCCCACACACACACACACACACGCACGCACACACACACACACATGTGCACATGCACACACACATGCACACACACACACACACACATTCACGCACAGTCATTCACCTACACATATACGCACACACCCATACACAAACACAAGTATTGACACACACAAGCACAGACTTGTTCACTCACTGTCTTACTCACGTCTTCACACACTCACGCGCGCACCAATACGCGCATACCCGCACTTACTCTAACACATTGTCCACAAATTCCCTGCCACACACACACCCTACGTACTCGCGCATAAGCAGAAAATTGACAGTTAAGGTCTAAGCAAGCAACTCAAGTTTGCATCTTGTTCTTGACGCACAAGGATCCCGTTTCATTCCATTACAAATATTGCGACGCGCTTTGCCGTGGAAACTGTAAACACCCCCTTCCTTTCTTTTTTTACTCTTGTCTGCTACCTTGCCTTCAGTCTAACCCCCCCCCCCCCCCCCCCCCCCCCCCTCTCTCTTTATTTCCCTTTTTACTGTAAACGTGTAGATACATCCGCCAATCACGCTGTCCTGGCCTTGGGGCGCCGGGAGCTGACGAGGCGCACCGGCGCCGCCCCTGCGTCGTCCGCGCATAAAGAGTGTCTGCAAGTGGCGCGACAGTACTTGTCGCAGGTGCGCACTCCCCCAACACCGCCCCCCTTCCTCCGAACCACCACACACGGACATATTCGCACACACACACACACACACACACACACACACACACACACACACACACACACACACACAATCGCATGCATACACACAATCGCATGCATACGCGAGTGTAAACCTAAATTTAAGCGACAGGGGTGAATGTGTGATCAGTTCGGTTTTAGAGTGAGATTTTGGATTGGATGATGTGTGAATTATAATCGTTGACATATTCTTTCCACCTCTATTTCCCCTCCAGGCCACTCCGTCCACTCTCCGCTTCAGCGAACTCGACGCACTGATGGCCGACTACAATGCAATGGCCACCGTCGCTCTGGCATCGCACGTGAAGGACATTGCGTCGCTGTCCGCGTTTGCGTCGGCGGGAAGTCTCGCCGGCCGCTTTGCCCACGCGCGAGTGCAGCAGATACGGCTGAGCGAGATCCCCGCGTTGCTGGATGACTACCGCTACCTCATGGCCGTCAACGCAAGCAACACCTCCGCCTCTTAGCAGCCACCGGATAAAATAGTTGTGCTAACCACGTGCTTTTCGAGAAACACACATGTTTGAATTGGGTACTCAAAAATGTTCTTCTGTCTTAAAGTCTTGACAAAAAGCTGGACACAATGTCTTAGGCAATTTCTTGGTGCTTGCTATGCTTCCTCTTTCACTCGTGTGCTGAGATGCTTTCCCTTTCACTCGTAGTAATGAATGCTTGTTATTGTAAGGACAAGGTAGCATTATTTGCAAGACACATATGTTCATCGTTATGTTGATACACGCTTACCGGTGGCGATGTCTTGTTTCCGTGATTTGGGACATTCATACTCGCACGCACCCCACCCACTTCGACGACTTGATCCTCTGCAAAAATTGTGAAATAAGTGACGGCGTGAGTTACAATCCGCGCGTGATTGAAAGTCAGTTATTCATCGACTTATCCTTCATCGCCCCACGCATTCAACGGCATGTGAAACCTGGTCCGGAGCCGGAGAGTTACCCCCCACCGGAGAATTTCATCCGCTCAGCTCAAGGAACTGATGCGTCACAGCCGCTGTTGCGTGCTCCATCGACATACATAACCCGTCCCTTCCACACACGCGCATGATGACCCCCACCCTTCCACACACGTGACCTTGGATTCGCGACCCATTTTTTCCCTTGGCTTTGGTTTCGAGGGCGAATGTACTGTCGACGACCACTTACTCTTTCAATAAATGATATGGCTGGTTTCTTACCCTAAACATACGAAGATCCAACGGACATTGCTCCGACTTTACATTTACTTAGGAGTTCGCCGTTAACAAGAACAACAGTGGCAACAAATGATGAGTTTGAGGTTTGTGTTAAACTTAATTATACTCTTATACTTTCAGTCACACTTGCAAAACGCCACCCGGGGAGAGTACCGGTGCGGGCTTACCTGCCAGTCCCACATCCCGGGGACGCCAAAAAAAAACAATGAGTACATAACAATAAACCCATTGACCGCGAATCGCAGCGCATTAAGTAGTGCTTCTTCTCATTCTTTGTGGAAATAATTGGGCGCGACGTTTATGTAGTCGACATTCACACGATGAATTGACAAAGACATTCCGTGCAACAAGCTTCAAGAGTTGATAGTTGATACGGGCAATTGCTATTTATTTATGCAAGAAAAACGGCATTCAAGCATTTGCCATCGAATGCACTTGGTTTGAAGCCAGTGATGGCCTTAATCTTGGGGTGAGGCCGGCTCTGATTTATTGCTACCAGTATGCGACCGCTCTCCATGTGATAGCGTCTACTCAAGAAAGATATTGCGATACCAAAAAGACGCTCGTGATTTTGGGTATCCTCGAGGCGACTCTATATCATTGGAATATAAGCGTAATTAATAATACCGTCAAGTGCACCAAACTTTGCCGACTCGCCGGCGACCACAAGATTCTTGGGTTGTATCTACGAGGTATTGTGCAAGTCGGCCGTGCGAATGATGTTGCGCGTTTCCCTGCTCGTCCTTATTTTAAAACTTAGAGGGTAAGAGTGACAAGAGGGTCACGGAATCCAAGGCACGGCAAAGGGAAGCACTAAAACCTAGCAAATAAAACACAAGATAACACAAGAAACTTTCACGCGACGCGAAATACGCAACACTTGGACGCGACAAGCGGCGCCTCACGCGCCGCGCGAGGAAGCACAGGTACGCTTAGGGCCCATGACACGGGTGAAGAATGCCATGGCATGAGAAGGCATCCCATCGGAGGAAGAAGCGGCCTCCCCACAGTCCGCTGCGGCGGACAACCCGCGCAAGACGTTGTCCGCGAGAGCGACATGGACGGCGAGAGAAACCTTTCGGCGCCAAGAAGCCAACAATTTTCCCACATGCATCCCTTTAAAGGCGGCCGCCTGTCTGGCCAGCCCGTTTAAAAAGCCGTGGCGTGGCCGCCGAGAGCACTGAATTCCGTGGCCGCAAATGAAGCGGATGTCGGGGCGACTCTTTACCCCCTCCGAGTACTTCTCGAACTTGGTCTTCTTAGCACGGCGGAGAGCGACGCCGGGAGATTGGGGGCTAGAAATGCCGAACAAACCGGATACCACGGCATCAAGAGCAAGTTTTGAGCCTCGGATGCCGTGGTAGTACAAGACACCCACATCCGCAAAGAGGCCGCCGTTGCCGTGGGGGAGTTGAACTAGCATCGATGGGTCCGTCAAAACCTCGACGCCGACCCCGAGTGCGCCGCGAACCTCAAAGATGATTTTCGCCAAGGCCGCCACGAGCCAAGAGTGAGCGGTATGGACTGAAGTATCTCCGCCGCATCGAGCCAAGTGGTCAGCAAATGCAGTGGCCCACGCGTCATTTTAGAAATTGTTGCTGTTTTTGAAGTGTTTCGCATTTGCTGAAGCTCTCTTCGCTTCTTTTCTTTGTAAGTAGATCCATAAAAACCGTCACGCTATAGCACCAGCGCAGTAGAAACACACAGTTAACTACTATATTTTGTCTGACTTTTGTCTGTCCCCAATTTCACAAAATTATCCAGGACCATTTCACCCCCCAAAATGGTCCTGGAGTTTTTTCTGTCCAAATCGTCCAAATCGTCCATTTCCATACCCTAATTCGACATCAAACCCTAACTTTATTCGAAACCCTAATTCGGATTCCAAACCCTAATTCGGATTCGAAACCCTAACTTTATTCAAAACCCTAATTTCCGAATCTAGCCAAAATTCAAATCCCAGATTTTTTCTGTCCCGACCGCCACCCCGCCCCCCAGATCTCATCCATGATTTGAATCAAAAGGTACCCCCCCGCTCCAACGAATATTCCGACGCGGAACCCCCTTCTATCCACGACGATTCCCGAGCTGCCCCAAAACGGTCACCAAAACTCGAACAGTGTTTTCTTCTAAAGACCAAATATCCTCTTCGAGCTTTGGTGACCGTTTTGGGGCCCCGAAGGATGCCTCGAAGCCCCCCCGGCGCGCAGCCGCGCCCGCGAATATTCCTTCGTGGTTCCCCGACAATTCACGGTTATTCCCAAAACGGTCACCAAAACGGTCACCAAAGCTCGAAGAGAATATTTACTCTTTAGAAGAAAACACTGTTCGAGCTTTGGTGACCGTTTTGGTGCCCCGAAGGATGCCTCGAAGACCCCCCGGCGCGCCGCCGCGCCCGCGAATATTCCTTCGCGGTTCCCCGACAATTCACGGTTATTCCCAATCGGTCACCAAACGGTCACCAAAACGGTCACCAAAACTCGAAGAGAATATTTAGTCTTTAGAAGAAAACACTGTTCGAGCTTTGGTGACCGTTTTGGTGCCCGGAGGATGCCTCGAAGCCCCCCCCGGCGCGCCGCCGCGCCCGCGAATATTCCTTATTCATAGCCCGATGAAAGCGTACTCGGGTAAGTGAACCGGAGACTCCTCGGATCCACGCACCGCTTTGAAAATGGATATTATTGTTTTTAGATTGGATGTTTTGAGAACCCACTTGTGTTTTGCCTTGTTATAACATAGCACGGGAATCCCAAAAGCAGGCTCGAAGAAGGAATTGATCCGCTTCTCTTTCGACGACCGGCTACTTGTGAAGCAAGACGCACCTATGATCATTTTACCGAGGCGGGTCCTCTCATCACTTGAAAAATCTGGAACGTTTTCGAACAACGTTTTAGGGTTGTCATCGTCGAGGTTTCGGCCCGCCGCCTTCTCTAAGATCTCGTCGACAACAATGCTTGTGATGGTAGAGCGCAGGTTGTGTCCGAACTCGTTTTTGAATCGTGATGTCTTCCATGCGACATCTACGTGACCATCGTCCCAAAGTTGTTTTGCAATTTCATCGCGCGAGTCCTTATAGAACAATCGTTTGAATGCGTGTTTTTTGTATGATATTTTCTCGATGTTGGTCGCACAACGAGCCCGCACTTTTGTCTCCGTGTATTCGGCTTCTGCGGTGAAAAGGTCCGGGATCGCATCCCAAGCGTAGTCGTTATTCGTTTCAATCTCTCGGGTCTTTGACACGGGCGATGATTGTAACGTGATGTCATCGCCAACTCGATATCCGACCCTATCGATGAAAAGTTTAAAGGCGTTCATGTCACAATTAGATCGCTCATATTGGACATCGGCAAGCAATGCCCGATATGCTTCAAAGTACGGCGACCGTTGGTCTAACAAGTTCTCAATTGGCTGTTGGTTTACCTTTCCGGGCATTTGGAAAACATATACCGTGTTGTTGACCAATGACCGTGGGCGGCAAGACGTCTGGATGATGTTTCTTGGTGAGCAGTTCGGCGACTTGGCAATGAATACAGAGTGAAAATGCGTCGTTTCAAAACTAACTCCAACCGTGATCTTGCTTGTGGTGATCACGACGCGCCTAAAACTCCATGACATATTGACGTCCATTAGGGATTCGCTACAAGCTTCATCATCCATTTCTCCATAAAATGCCAATATGTTATCCGCGGATAGCCCCGAGTAGTTTTCGACTAATTTAGCGAAGTCTTGAATCCCGAATCGAGTTAGAATGCCTTTGTCGTTGTATTTGCTTTTGGCGTATGGATAGTACACGAAGGCATTTTCTCCTTTCTTGATTTTCTCGCCTATCATTTGAGCCATTTTGTGGGCGATGCCGTTTGCCTTAGACCCGGCTTGAACAAAATGAACGGTTCGCATGGATTTCTGGAACCCCTTGCAGTGCACGATATCCAAGTCTTCAATCCCGATATTGTTAAGAAACCTAATCGTCTTTTGGGTCGTCACGGCGTCAGCGAATATAGTCTTGCTCGCGCTCTTAAGTAAGCCGACCATCGATGCAATATTTCGGGTGAGGCGGAGACCATGTGTTTCCGTGCTTGCTGACTGGTTCAAAAGCGACTCCATCTCGTCAACTATGACGCTATCATATGCTTTCGCTGTTTCAAGCTTGTACATCGATTCTTGTTGAATTATAAGGCTGTCGCACAGTTCCGGAGAGGGTGTTTCTGAGTAGCTATTGAGCTTTGAACCCATCCGTGTAGCGACTGCAAGCATGTCCTTAACGAGCGTGCACCGGCATGTAATTATGAGCGTACGCCGGCCCATTTTTTCATTTTCGAGCATGTGTTGAATGATCGAGATCGTCTTTCCGATCCCCATCGGCAAGTCGAGGACCACGTTGTTTTTCTGCGCGAACAACTTGAGTTCGGGGCGGCGTTGGGTACCATCGATCTCTTCTTCAATCTTTAATGTTGTCGTGGGGACGATACGTAGGTAATCAATCATCTCCCGCGTCTCTCGGTCCTCGAAAATCGCGTCAGGGTACAGTTGTTTGAGAATGTTAGAGATGGTTTTGTTGCTCGCAATCTTTTCGTGGTTCAAGTCTTTCCACATCGCAGCGTACTTGACTCGAGTGGCATTGCAATCTTCTCTTCCTCGGGAAACCCATGCGTAAAACGATGAAAAATGAACGCCACGACCGACACACCACGACATGACGGAATAAATCAGGTTGTGTGGGAGACGGTGGTTTGAGAAGTCATGATGAAGAATTTCGAGGGTCTTCAGTGGATCTCCCTCGATACTCCAATCGTACGGGATTGTCGCTCCAGATATTGGCGAAATGCTTCCTGAGAAAAATGAGCTTTGAGGCTTACTCTTGGGGGAAGCTTGGCTTACAAGAGAAAGCTTGGTCGGCGACGCTGCAACTGAGTTCGCGGTGAATGTTTTCGACGTCCATTTTTCAGGCATGTGGCCAGTGACAAAGTGGTCCTCCACGGACGAGCCGTCGAGGATGGCTTGGACGCGGTCGCTCCCGAGCTTGCTCTGCCCTGGGAGCTTGAAAAGTCTGTTTCGTGTGTAAATCTTGTCGACCTTGACTCTGAGATCGGCCCCGAGGACATCGATCACAGAGTCAAAGTTAGAGTCTTTCATGTGCTCGTGGCTATCGTAGACGACATCACCAAGTACGACATGCAAGGAGAGGCGGATACATTCATCCTTGTTGCCTACGCCACCGGAGAGAAAGATCCTAGTGTCCCCGAATATTTCAGTGACTTTAGTCTTCAATTTACTTTGCAGCTCTGAGAACATGAGCTCGCATTCTTCGGCCCCGGTGTCTTTTGGGATGTCGCAATCGATATCGAAGAATGCTTTCCGCGGGGCGTCAGAACGGATGATCTCGTAAGCATACCGATTTTTGGCAAGTACCTTCTTGAGCTCCTGTACGGTCAAGTTGGAGTACATAAACAAGTGAGATTTCTTGTACTCGCACGTGACGGTGATGTCTCCGGGCTTTGCGTTTTGTAGCACGATGTAATAAGGATTCTCTCCGTCCTTACCGTTTTTGCGAAGCCACTCAACCCCCCAGTGTTTTTCCACACGATGGGGTTTGGGGGATGTAGCGCTTGCGATCATTTGAGCGTTTGAGGCGTCCATATCTTCTTATTGTATTCCCCCGGAGAAAATAATTCCAGTGCGTTTAAACGCACCTACGTTTCGTTGGAGCTTGGATCATTCTCTTTGATCTTTGATTCGCGGTGATCTGCGCAGCCGCGCTTTTTGTTCCGGTGGTAGCGCTCAAGATTTGCCTTTCGGCGCGCTTCGCCGTTTTGTTGATAGTACCTGCGCGAACGCTCCCTGTCCTTTTGAAGGTAGAGGAGATGAACCTTAGCGATTCTCCTAAGTTCGCCCACTGTCAGATGTTCCACGTTCTCCGTCATTTTAACCTAAGGGGAGAAAATATCCCGGGGCCTCCGGAGTTGGTGCGTTTAAAGTGCGTTTAAAGTGCGTTTGAGCGGACAGAAAATAATTTCTCCGGGGATAACAAAACAATCGCATCATGCCAGACTCCCCCGAAGTCAAGCGCGCCCGCGCCAAAGCGTACTACGAGGAGAATGCGGCCGCCAAGCGGCTCATCTCCGCGGTCCGAAGCGTGATTGCTGGTCGCAAACCAGCGACAAAGACTCTCCAAGGATACAATTGGGGGGAGAGGGAAATCAATCGTATCCGTGCGCTCGATCCACGATTCCGAGCCGTGCTCGAGGCAACTCACGGGGTCAAGTTGGAGGGGTTGTACAAAGATAAGAGTCCTCTCCCGCCCATCGACCTCCCCAGGGTTCAGATCTCTGCGCCCCCGGCGCAGCCCCCGCGCCCTGACTACCAGCAGTGCCTCGAGGACACCCCACAGAAGGGCACATCTACCCCCATCACATGGGCGCAAATCGATACCTTTTGGAGCGGTGACGTGGAGAAACACAATATGGGCAGCACGAGTGCGCGCAAAGTCATGAAGGACGGCAAGCTCGTCGCGGAGACATACTCCAAGGTCTACAATGACGACGTTCGCCGTACGTTCCGCCAGATCCGCACGGAGTTCGCCAAGGCAGATCCCGATGATAATGCCGTCCCGGTGCTTCGCGACGCCGAGGGGGTGATGGCGTGGCTCAGGGCGAAAAACACCAAAACTATCGTCCAAGTGGAGGCCGACGCCACTGCCATGGATAGTTCCGTGGGGGCGGTGGCCGGGAAGGACGACGACGATGACGATGAGGTGACGAGCGGCTCAGTTGCCACCTCCACAGCCGGGAAGCGCGCCCGCGCGCGGACCAAGTCCACGGCGCTCAAGCAGGTAACACAAAGCTACTCAAAAAAGCTGGGGCACATCACGACCACCTTCGGCGCCTGGGGGGTCTTCCGGGACAGCCTCGGGACGGACGTGCTTCAGACGTACCGCGGGGGATTCGGCGAGGGTGAAGTCGGTTTATTTCAAGCAATCCAAGCGGACCGCGAGGTGCAAGCCAATAAGGCAAAGTCCGATCTCCACGCCATTCCTAGCTATGAGATGCTCGTCCGCTACCTCCCCAAGGTGAGGAGCGAGGTTGGGCCGTCTACCACCTGGCTCGCAGCCTTCTTGCAAGTGAAACTCCTCGGACTGCGGGACAATCTTGGAGGAATCGAGATCCGCGATGATGATGGCCGCCGGTACAACCCATCTGTCGGAGATGCCTCCCGGGACGATTGGTACAATCGCCGCACCGGGGAGATCTACATAGCGCATTTCAAAACGGGGAAGAGCCGCTTTGGAACACCCTATTCGTTTGACTTGTCGAAGCACGCCGACATCAAGGCTGCTGTGGACGCGACGCTCGCCGCAGGGCACCCCGAAGCAGGTAGGAAGTGGCTGGTGGGTATCGGCCGCAAGAAGGATGGGCTGCCTCTGCCTGCCGGTGCCAAGGTGAAGAAGGGATTCACCGCCGCCGGCCTGATTTTCAAACAACTCAACAACGGCCGCCTCATCGACACCTCAGTCACCCCGCTGGACGTGCGCCATGCCCAAGTGACTTGGAAACACAAAGAGATGTCGCGTCGCAAACCGTCGCTCACCGCCACCCAAATCAGCGAAAAGATCTCCGGCTTCTTCAACCATGCGAGCGACGTCAACATAGGCTATTTGCGCAAGACGTTTGACAGCCTCGAGAGCAACTTAGCCACCAAGTCGAAGACCATGCTGCCGTCGGGAGCCTTGTCAGTCGTGCCCGAGGCTGAGGAAGAGGAGCGGTTGGAGGAGCGCCGGGAAAGCAACGCCAAAGCCACAACCAGCGCCCCCACCCGCGCCAAGAAGCAGCCGGTCGATGCGCTCAGAGCCCGAGCGCCCCCGATTGCAAACCGAACTCGCAAGCCCTCCGCAACGTCCCGACAAGAACGCCCAACACCTCGCAAGCAAAAACCATCACCACCCAAGCCAGCTTCCCCGCCGCCGCCCGCCCGCGGCAGGGCTGGCCAACGCCCAGTGCGCAAGCGTGTCCCGACGCGGAGGGCAGCGGAGTCGGCCCAACAGAAGAAGAGCGCCAAAGGCGCCCCCTCGAGGCGCCGGCGTTCATAACTAGTAGCTACATAAACATTGTGAAATCTTGCTCGAGCCGATCACGCACCTTCACAGTGGTAGAAGCCACCGTATACACGTTCGAAGCTATTGTGACGCGTAGTGTAACTTTCACGTTCAATATCTCATCCAACGAGCCGGTCGACAATGCAAAGGCTGGAAACGATTCGTTTACTGTTAGTTCGGTTCCGGTCATATCAAATCCTAGGGTTGTGGTGCTTCGTCCTCTTAAAAACATAAAGCCAGTCGTTTTGCGACAAGAAAAGGTGAGCTTAACCTCCGTAATTAAGTCCGTGTGATTTCTGCAGAGATGCTGGAAAAATGAAATGCAAGGCCCTCGCCTGACCAACAGTCATCATTTTGGAATTATTGTCCTCGCTGTATATAACCCTGAACGGGATCTCCTCTTCTCTCATCTCGGCCGCTAGGATGCTGATGATGTGGCCCATTTGTGTAGATAACGTGCTAATTTGGCTCAACAGGTCCTGCTTTTGTGCGTCCACGTACGACCTCGTGTCCGTTTCGGCGTCATCCACGTATTTCTTTGTGGCAGCATCGGTGTCACTTAACGGTGCGCCTACCCCATGGATAAGCGATCCATTGAAGTTAGCTTGGCTGTTTACAGTCAGGCTTAAGGAATATAGGTGTCTCCACGGCTGGGACAGACTTCCTAATGCATGATGGGAGGCGTTCGGAACTAGACTACTTCCCACGCTGATCGAAGTTGTGTCGCCACTTATCAGGTCCGTCCATGTCGGCATACTCCTAATGCCGCTCCATTCCGACCACATCGCATTCGCTGCGACGTATTCGCGCATAAATTGGTACGGTACTGCCTCATCGTCGTCGTTCGGTGATGATGCAGAAATCCGAACACGTTGGAAATATCCATAGACAAAACGTCTGTTCTCACGTCCAATGCTGTAAAGTCCGTCCGGAATGATCGAGTCACTCACAACTATGTCGTAATTTGATGGGTTTTCCGGGTCCACACCATTTTCATATGACATCTTGCTCAAAAACTCAGGCTTGTCGCTGATCCCGCTCCATGACGATGCACCTTGTGCGTTTTCAGTGACGTATGACCGTAAGTACTCATATGTGATAGCTTCGTCGTCGTAGTACGGATCGTTTCCCGACAAGCGCACCCGCTGGAAGTAGCCGAACAAGAATCGCCTCAGGTCCTGACCAAGATTGTACGTCGAGTCAGCCGACGGTGTCAAGGAATCATACAATACTAAGTCAAAATTTGAGGTTTGCACGGGGTCCATATATTGGCCGATGTCGTCATATGACATCTTGCTCAGAAACTCAGGCTTGTCGCTGATCCCGCTCCATGACGTTGTGCCCGTTCCTACGGCATCGTCAACGTACCCTTTCGTTGCAGCATCATGGTACGTTGTCGGGGCTGCGACGTTCGTGATGCGATTGTTGCCCGCGTCAATACCCTTGTCGGCGTATATCTCCTCCACGTAAAAGCGCCGCCATCGGGCATATGGGTCACCGAGGTCATACACTCCTTGGCCGTTTGGAGCGAAGTCACCGCTCTTGAAGCTGTTTGAGCCTACAGTAACGGTGTCCGTCGTGCCTCCGAGTGAGATGTAGTTCGTCCATGATGGGCGGCCTGTTAAATCCAGCCACGTCGCAGGCCCTGGCTTGTCTGTGAGGTCGTTGTACGAGCCACTAAAGAATGTTGGCTTGCCCGTGATGGTATTCCATGCGTGCGTGTGACTTATCGGGGCGAACCCTGTGTGCGTATGCGTAGTCAGGGCGTACTCACTGTGCGAGTGGTTGGTCGGGGCGAACCCAGTGTGCGTATGCGTAGTCAAGGCGTACTCGTTATGCGAGTGGTTGGTCGGGGCGAACCCAGTGTGCGTATGCGTAGTCAGGGCGTACTCACTGTGCGAGTGGTTGGTCGGGGCGAACCCAGTGTGCGTGTGACTTATCGGGGCGTAGGCGTCGTCGTGCGAGTGGTTGGTTGGGGCGAATCCAGTGTGCGTGTGTGAAATAGGAGCGTAGGCGTCGTCGTGCGTGTGGTTGGTCGGGGCGAACTCAGTGTGCGTGTGACTTATCGGGGCATACTCGTTGTGTGTATGATTTTCAAGTGCATAATCATTTCCAGCGGCCAGGAGTTGTACCTCAACAATTTCCTCGATGTCAGGCCGGTCTGTCAAGTCGTTGTACGATCCGCTAAAGAATGTTGGCTTGTTCAACACGTCCGTCCACTCCACGTCAAGGGACAAGTCGTTGTTGAACCCCGAAAGGTTGACGCTCGCTTGGCTAGTGGCCACCCACGTCGGCTTTCCCGTCAAGTCGGCGTACGAGCCGCTGAAGAATCCTGGCTTGTTCTGCACGTCCGTCCAATCCACGTCACCGACCGGTAAGTCGTTGTTGAACCCCGAAAGGTTGACGCTCGCTTGGCTAGTAGTCACCCACGTCGGCCTTCCCGTCAAGTCGGCGTACGAGCCGCTGAAAAAAGTGGGCTTGTTCTGCACGTCCGTCCACTGCACGTCGCCGACCGGCAAGTCGTTGTTGAAACCTGACAAGTTCACGCTCGTTTGGTTAGTAGTCACCCACGTCGGCTTTCCCGTCAAGTCGTCGTACGACCCGCTAAAGAATGTTGGCTTGTTCTGCACGTCCGTCCAATCCACGTCACCGACCGGTAAGTCGTTGTTGAACCCCGAAAGGTTGACGCTCGCTTGGCTAGTGGTCACCCACGTCGGCCTTCCCGTCAAGTCGGTGTACGAACCACTGAAAAAAGTGGGTTTGTTCTGCACGTCCGTCCAATCCACGTCGCCGACCGGTAAGTCGTTGTTGAACCCCGAAAGGTTGACGCTCGTTTGGTTAGTAGTCACCCACGTCGGCCTTCCCGTCAAGTCGGCGTACGAACCACTGAAAAAAGTAGGTTTGTTCAACACGTCCGTCCAATCCACGTCGCCGACCGGTAAGTCGTTGTTGAACCCCGAAAGGCTGACGCTCGCTTGGCTAGTGGTCACCCACGTCGGCCTTCCCGTCAAGTCGGCGTACGAGCCGCTAAAGAGTGCGGGCTTGTCTGTGACGGATTCCCATGAGTGCGTATGTGAAATAGGAGCGTAGTCATCGTGCGAATGATTTTCCGTCGCGTAATCACCTCCTTCTAGCAGTGCCCTCCGTGGCGTGCTGGAGGCGTCTAGCCCGTACAAGTCCTGAAAATAGGCTTTGCTAAAAGGTCTCGATGTCGATCCGAAATCCACTTGTGTATCAGCCTGCGGCAAGATGTGGTTGGACACGTTTTGGTCCCCGTCGAGCAGCGCCCGGCGAGAGTATCCTTCCGCGTTTTCGCCGAATAAGTTCTTAGCATATACGTCGTGGAAGTGTCCGGTTTGCCACGGCTTCGTAAACGTCCCAATCGTGTTCCCACCGATGTCCGTGTCACTTGGCACGAGATTGGCGTACACAGTGATGTCATCGGTATCAGAGCGGCTTGATTTGAGCATGTTGGCATTTATGCTGTCGTTCACGGTGATATCGGTTGTGTAGATGGTCCACCACGGGTAGTCCAAGGCCCCGAAGTCTCTTTTGTTGTGGTCGACACCGATCAGCCCGTCTCCCTCGATTTTCAGGTGCTGCACAAGATTCGATCCAGCGTCTATTTCCTCCCTCATTTCGCCCAATGTATTGCTCAAGCTCACTCCATCAAGCATAACCTCTTCGGCGTACACCGTCTTCCACTCGTGGGATTCGCTGCCGAGTGAGTGAATCGGACCAAACAACGCCGCCGTAGTCGGCAAAAGCGAGGCGCCCACGGAGATGTCGGTATCGAACCCAGCGGCAGTGATGTTGTCGGTGCGGATGTTTGCCGCGCTGAACTCATTGGAAAACGCAGCTACCGTGCCAGTGAGCGCCGTCAGATCTGTTGTGACTCCCTCAATGTCCGTGTCCTGCCGTTCATTTTCCGTCTCCTCCAGCGCCACCCGGGCCGCTAGCTCCCGGTAAAGCAATTCGACCTGGCTGAGGTCCACCTCCACTGCCCGGCGCCCGTTCAGCTGCAGCGGCGCCGATACTTGCCGTGACTGATTCATTGTTAATCTTTACAAAAGCTAATTTTATCGTTGCAGTGAAACGTCCACCGTTGAGGTCCAAAGTTCGCCCGTCGTCGTCGCTTAGCCGGATGCTCACGTAGCTTAGGTAGCGGTTGGCCACGTCCACGAACGCGTCGGAGCTGTAGTGATCAATGCCATTGAACTGTGCCGAGCTGGGGATCTTTGCTAGGATGTCGCCCACGCGCCTTGTCCGGGGGTCGCGGTTTTGAGTGAGGAGGTTGCTATGCACAAACACCGAGCTGGTGCGCGTCAAGTCAACGATACGACTAGCGGTGAGAAAGAGATCTCCTCCGTCGACGATTTGTGCTGAATCACCGACTGATAAACCTAGAAGACGCGTACACGTTGTACCTTCCCCGATCACGACATGATGATCTGCGATTTCCGTTGCAACTAGAGACAGCTTATTAGTGTTCTCGTCATAACTCGCGACGTATTCGTCTAGTCGTCCATCGTTGAGGAATGTGACGATGTCGTCGATTGACCGGTTCCCGCGGGGGAGCTTTATGGTTACCGGCTCTCCCGGAATTTCCCCACCGTCGTCGTAATGAAGAACCAGCGTATCGTTGCCGTCAAATATGCTGTAGTACGTATGAGGCAACCACGCGTTCAACAGCCTAACCTGCATTGTGAAACCCTGGGGGACGGTCAGTGGATCGAGTAGGGAGAATACGTGGGTTCCATCATCGAGCGTCGCGTCAGCATACGCCGTGTCCAAGTACAGTTGCTGGAGCATCTTTAAACGATATCAAAGAAAAACTGGGGCTGGGGCTGGATTGTTTGTTGCTTGGCCCTCGACCGGCGCTTTTCAGCCTTTGCCGTCCTGGCGCGTAGGAGGGCGGCCTTCATCTTCTCGCTTGCTACTCGTTTAGTTTTGGGCTTCGGGTCAAGGCTGGTTGGATCTGGTTGGCTGGTTGGTTCTTTTTCGCCGGCCGAAATCTCTCCACTACCCACATCGCTCCCCCCAATATCGCCAAGTACCTCAGGAACGGTGTCTTGTTCACCGTCTCCGTCACTGCCGTCGCTGCGCTCGAGATCATTTCCCCGTCCCATGTCATTTCTTTTCTTACTACAATAGAAAATAAAATAGAGCAATGACCTCTACTTCGTCTACTTCTTCTCTACTCGACACCATCGGTGATGAGGTAATTCACGGTGAAGCAGTTTCGTCCATGTCTGCGAGTGCGTCCGCCCCGATGGATCCTCATTTACTTGCTCGGAGCTCAAACTACGGGACGGCGGCGTGGTGGAAGGAAAACTACGACGGGTTCGGGTTCACAGACGAGCAGTACCGTGTGCTAGAGGCCGTTACATGGGGTGTGTCTCCGAAAGAAATTCGAAGATACTATAAAAGAAAGAACGAAAAATACGGTTCAGCATCGAAAAAAGATCAGCATTCACAGTGAAACCCCCGGTATTTCTGTGTGACAAGAAAATCCATGAGCAAGTCGTCGATCCCCTTCCAAATCGCCCCTTTTTCATGGCTATAATCGGATCTGCGGGCACGGGGAAGACCTCCATGCTCGTCAACCTCCTTTCGAGCAAGCAAGCCTACCGCAAGGCGTTCCATCACGTGCACGTTGTCATGCCGTCTCACTCCGTGGCGAGTCTGAAGCGAAACATCTTTAAGAACCACGATAGGATGTACGATGATTTGGATTGGGGTACGCTGGACGGTATCCGCGAGACGGTGAAGGAATCGGCGGAGAAAGAGAAGAATAGCTTGTTGGTGCTCGACGACGTGACCGCTTCGTTGAAAGATAATGAGATTCAGCACATTCTGCGCGAGCTGATATTCAATCGCCGCCATTACCGGCTGTCCATCATCATCCTTGTCCAGTCTTACAACTCGATGCCGCTTGGCATACGCAAGACGCTCAGCCACTTTTTGATGTACAGGCCCAGGAACAAGAAGGAAACCACAGCGATATTCGAGGAGTTGATAGCTTTACCCCGGGAGGAGGCGGAGGATGTAATGCGTTTCGTATTTGATAGACCCTATGCCTTCATGTTTGCAGACACGGGGACGGGGGAGCTGTACAAGAATTTCGACCGTATAGGTATACACAGCAATGCCGCGGCGAAAGACCAAGAATACTCAGTGGGGGAAAAAGCAGCCGAAGAAACCGGCGGCCGATAAGAAACAAAAACCAAAGCCGAAACCAAAAACACGTACTTTACGTAATCAGAATATGCGGGTCAGCGTCGTGCAGAGCGTAAATAGCGATCCTATGTCACAACTTCTCCCCCCTAGCAGAGGGTGGACAATGGTAACCCCCTCACCGGCACCTATTATAATTCAGCAACCTGTGGGCGTTAACAGCTGGCCTGCTCCATCAATGCAGCGACAAGACCCATTTAAGAACGTGGCGGCGCCCATAGGCGAAAAGCCTGTGTTGGAAACTAGGTCCCAGCCAAAGCCTTCGACTGACGCACCATCAACTTCGGGTGTCAAACAGCTCGTTCGTTCTTTCGAAGACCGTGAACAAACAGGAGTTGATGATTCATATATTCTTAACAATCCTCACATGTTTGAACCAAGAGTAATGGACGAGCTTTCGGAGCGGTTGGGAATAGAATTTCCGGCAGGAAAAAAGAGGAGGGGGAAGGAGGAAAAGGCATTATACATTCGAGAAAAGCTGGCCGAGAGGCGAAAAAAGGGCAAAGCACCCATGTGAAACAAAAAAATCTGGGCTTATAGCAAACACAACATGGGACTCGGGCACTTCATCGGCGAGAAGCTTCATAACCTACGCACAATTGGCCAGAAGGTCGCACACGGCGTTCGAGTGGCTGGGAATAAGCTCGGCGGATGGATGCTCTCAGCCGCTGCGCCGGTCGCCGCCTTCAACCCAGTTCTCGGGGCTGGTATCGCGTCGGCCGGCGCCATTGCCCGCGGGATCGGCGGGATTGCGGGGGGTGTGGAGGGGGTTCTTGATGGAAAAGCGCCAGATATAAATAGTATGAAGGGTCACGCTGCGGCTGTCAGATCAGCGTACGGCCAGATGAGAGGACCAAGATCAACTCTTGAAAGAGGCTAACGAAAACAATGGCTAACGAAAATTTTTTCTGTAACGATACTATAAACAATACACCATGACCGAAGTGCGAAGCTCTATCAGCGATTCGTTCGTGTACGGGATCAAGCCTAAGGCGGCGCCGGCGA
Organism: Tetraselmis chui; assembly: GCA_026401115.1. Classification (NCBI taxonomy): domain Eukaryota; kingdom Viridiplantae; phylum Chlorophyta; class Chlorodendrophyceae; order Chlorodendrales; family Chlorodendraceae; genus Tetraselmis; species Tetraselmis chui. Next base: position 81,711 of record JAPMLY010001651.1, read on the forward strand.
CCAAGAGTCGTGTGCATATCTATCCCGAGAACGGAACGTCTGGGTTCAGTCCGGGTAATACCATTAAGTTCGTACTCCCTACGGGGAACCGGGGAGAGTACCTTAATTGCAGGCAGAGTTATTTGAAATTCGAGCTTCATAATCTTGATGGAACGGCTGCTAATAAAATTGTATTGGATTACTCCGCGCACGCCCTAATTCGGGCACTCAAAGTTTCAGCAAGCGGGGGCGCCGGTGGTGGTGTGCTTGAGAACATTGAGGAATACAACGCCCTTTATCACACGCTTTTGGACCTATCCGGCTCCACGAGCCAGATGTCGTACGCCGGGAGCGTTGCGGAGGGGTTCGGGGAGGATGTTGACGGAGGATCCTCGCGAGTGTTCTGTTTGCCTCTCATGAGCGCCATCGTGGGATCCATGCAGAGCAAATATCTGCCGACCGGGAGCATGAATAGGACCCACTTAACCCTCGAGCTCACCCTGGGGGATCAGGAGAAGGTCCAAGAGAACAACTTTCCATGGGTGCTAAGAAACGTCGAGTACGTGGCAGAGATGATCCATCTCGCCCCCGACGTCGATCGGGCTATTTTTGAAGCAAATGGCGGGCGGCTAATTGTCCCATACACAACCTACTCCCAGCACCGCTGGATCGCGTCTAACGGTTCTGGCTCCATGAGTATGGCGTTCTCCAGCCCTTACAAGGCCTTGAAGACGTTAATTACCATCTTCCGAAAGGACGAGGACAACTATAACGCAAAAAAGTATGTATCAACACGCAATAATCCTATCGGTGATGGTGGGAGGTACCAGTTCACTATAAACGGTGTTCTAATGCCATCTAAGCCCGTGGATTCGAATCCTGAGGCGTTTGCTGAAGCACAGAAAGCCTTCCACGCGTACGGGTGCCTGGAACACATGGGTATCGTTAATTCGGACACCTGGGCTGCGAACGAAGGGAAGTACCTTATCGCCACAGACCTTGAATCGCAGTCGCACAAGACCATGTTTTCGGAGAATGGTGTCAACGTGTCAACATCGGTGTCACATCTAACGGCACAGTTTGGGGCTCAGCTAACCTCCAGTCTCACTGTAGACGTCTTTAGCCACTACGGCGGGTACATTGAGGTTGCAGCAGATGGACTGGTGAGCGCCTATGTGTGATCATTTTCTGCACCATAAACAAATGTTCGCGCGCAGGATCGTCGTTAGCTCCCAAGAGCGCGTGAGCGGGGAGAAAAACGCCTTTTCCGTTCGCACGCCAGCCTTTCAGAACGGTAGCAACTTCCAAGGTAAACCCCATGTTCGCTTCGCGCTGGAGTGGTGCACACCGATCACCGGCTTCACAGGTGTGGATCCTGACCCCCTTTCGATCATGCTGTGCTCTCCGTCGATCCGACAGTCGAATTCCTACAAGAGCTGGGATCCCGCAAACAACGACTCAATCCTAGCTCTTTTGCAGTCTTGGCGCGGCGGCAATGTCTTTGGCGAAATGGCGGATTCGTCGTACGTCCAAAGCAACACGTGCGCTGGGATATGCGACGGCTCGCGGCTAGTACGCGGGGATATGTCGTTCTACCTTCTGCAGGGCCCGACGAAGCTTAGAACTAGTGTGCTTCCATGGACTCCTACTTTCGTTAACGACTACACATTCAGCCTCGTTTTCTGGGTGGAAGAGCCCGAGCGTAGCATTTATCCGCCATTCTTTCACGTGTGGATGAATGTCCGCGGACCAAACGAAAGGGTTCCCGTCGACTTCCGCTCTTTCCGTATGGATCGAAACGACGGCACAAGGTGGCAGGTCGCGGTCTCGCATTGCTCATTGCTTCATCTCTACGGCGCGCAGGCGTACGGGCTCGCAATCACTAGTAGGACCTTTGTCGACGACCCGTACCAAGGCCTAAGCGTCCTTGGATTTCTGCCGGGATCACGCGCGCAAGACGCACTGAGCTACGTGGGCCAGAAGCTCACTCTGAAAGGTGTTAACGAGGACACGGTGGGGATTCCGATCCGGCGGCCGCTAGATAACGTGGGCGAGATTGACCTTCAGCTGCGGACTGCGACTCAATTTGTTGAGCTTGACAATGGCGAGTCAACGGCTTATACAATTTGTCTCACCTTTTATCAAATACCTGACTAATAATGACCTTCCGCCATACGCTCGGAACGGCGAAGTTCCCTGGGAGTGTTTTGCCCCCGGGGCTGCACGAGGGCTTTGTGGAAATCTTCGAGCCACAATCTGAAACCAGCGGCATCTTCGACGTTGATGAGGACGATTCAGCCCCGGAATTGGTGGAGAGCTCGATAGAGGTCAACCCCGCCGACGCCTTCAGTGTCACCATCACGCTTTCTTTCTTCGACACGTAGTAACACACAATGCCACTTGTCCAAACAAACCTGCGGCTGTCGGACACCAATAGGCCCGACGTAACCACCTACCTCCCACCGTGGAACTACCTACTTGGGTTTACCACGAGCATCCGGCAAAATAGCATCGGAAACACGGTAGAGGAACCTCGGATGCTTACAATGATTGACGTTAGCGGGATTGACAATAGAGCCGGCACCCTTTTTCTTCGCTGATTACAAACATGAGCGAAAGCGACACCGCCGTTCGCATCGACAACCCTCTGCTCGAGAAGTGGCGTACGCATGCGAAAAAGCTCAAGCGCTTGCATGGAGATTCCTATTCGTTCTTTAAGGCACGTGCGGACATGGCGCTGTTCACCACCGTCGCACTGTCTCTCGGCGTGGGTTGTCTTAATCTCACGTACGGGATCGGGCAGCCATCGGCTAGCACCGGGGTACCCGCCATCGTGAGCGGATGTCTTTCACTTCTCAGCGGGTCCGTGGCGGCGGTGAATCGTGGGCTCGAATGGCCGAACAAGGCTGAGCGCCACAACGACTATTCGTCACGGTTCGGCGAGGTCGTTCGTGATATCAACACGGAATGCACTCTCCGCCTCCTCAATAATGCCGAATACACGTCGGAGGGCGACTTTATAAGGCACACGAGCAATGTGATGAGCCGTCTAGAAGAGCACGCCCCGAGTATCCCCGGGTGTATCGAAAAATCTCACTCTAATCCAAAATGAGTGGCGTCACCGAGGTACGGCTTTACCGAAACACCGTCGACGAAGTTCCGGCGGAGTACACCGACGTCACCGCGGCGGTGCTCAACTCGTCGACCAAAAACCACGCCACCGGCGTTAAAAGGTACTTGGATGGCGTCACCACGGTGAGTGGGCTGGACCCCGGGACCAACTACTTTTGGGTGGAGCTCATTGATGCCCGCGGTAACACGGCGGGGCCGCAGCCGGCCGGATACGTGCGTACTCGCAATGAAATCCTCGACACGAAAATAGTGGACCACGGATACAACATAGTCGCCGAGGGCGATACGATCAAATTCAACGGGTCAAATTCCTACGCAAGGTTTGTCGATATCGGTGAAGAGGGGGTAGACTACGGCGAGTACGTCCGGTCGGGAACATGGTCGATGACGTTTTGGATCAAGCCGCTAGTCGACCCGTCCGAAGAGATCCGATTTCTAGTGTTAAGGCAATATGGTATAGGGATAACACACATTACGAACGTTAATCTCGGATCCTTAACCTTGACCCAAACCGCATTTGACCTTGCGAAAAACACGTGGCATTTCTTCGCCTTGTCGGTAGACGAACACCAATGGACGATGCACAAAAGCATTAACGGGCTGCCTCTCGAATCAGCATATATTGGCGAGTGGAACATCTCGTCCATGGCATCTGACAGGATGTTCATTGGCGCGAACAACGACGGGGCAAGCAGACCTTCCTCCTGGAATCCTGCATGGTGGGACGGGTATGCGACAAAAGTAACAATCGACGACCGCCCGCTGACATGGGAAGAGGTAACGGCGATTTACAACGCGACAAACCCTGTCGACTAGCCATGCATAAGGAATATTCGCGGGCGCGGCGGCGCGCCGGGGGGGCTTCGAGGCATCCTTCGGGGCACCAAAACGGTCACCAAAGCTCGAACAGTGTTTTCTTCTAAAGACCAAATATTCTCTTCGAGTTTTGGTGACCGTTTTGGTGACCGTTTTGGGAATAGCCGTGAATTGTCGGGGAACCGCGAAGGAATATTCGCGGGCGCGGCGGCGCGCCGGGGGGGCTTCGAGGCATCCTTCGGGGCACCAAAACGGTCACCAAAGCTCGAACAGTGTTTTCTTCTAAAGACCAAATATTCTCTTCGAGTTTTGGTGACCGTTTTGGTGACCGTTTTGGGAATAGCCGTGAATTGTCGGGGAACCGCGAAGGAATATTCGCGGGCGCGGCTGCGCGCCGGGGGGTCGTCGAGGCATCCTTCGGGGCACCAAAACGGTCACCAAAGCTCGAAGAGGATATTTGGTCTTTAGAAGAAAACACTGTTCGAGTTTTGGTGACCGTTTTTGGGCAGCTCGGGAATCGTCGCGGATAGAAGGGGGTTCCGCGACGGAATATTCGTTGGCGGAGCGGAGGGGGATTTAATAATTAGCGACAAGCGGTACGTGTACGGGTAGCGACGGCGAATGATTATTTGATGAAATAAATAATGATATGAAGTACAGGTACAGGTACAGGTACCGATGGGATATTGTCGCTAGCGAGGATGCGATACTGTATATATATTGTATCATTTCGCATTGTGGCATACCGGAGAAGCTCCGCTTGCCCCTTAGTGCCTTCGGCGCCGTTATTGGGGATAACAAGTAGACGACTTAAAGGTGGCGGATATTGGATATAAAGAACTACGCAGCAGTTGACGTTGTGTTAAGAAGTCGGAAGGGCGCCGGGCCTTGGTTCGAATCCTCCTCGGATGAATTGAAAAAAAAACGAAAAAAAACAAAAAAAAAACAAAAAAAAAACGAAAAAAAACATAGACACGAACCTTTTGATTCAAATCATGGATGAGATCTGGGGGGGCGGGGTGTCGGTCGGGACAGAAAAAATCTGGGAATTGAATTTTGGCAAGATTCGGAAATTAGGGTTTCGAATAAAGTTAGGGTTTGAAATCCGAATTAGGGTTTCGAATCCGAATTAGGGTTTTGAATAAAGTTAGGGTTTGACGTCGAAATAGGGTATGGAAATGGACGATTTGGACGATTTGGACAGAAAAAATCTCAGGACCATTTTGGGGGGTGAAATGGTCCTGGATAATTTTGTGAAATTGGGGACAGACAAAAGTCAGACAAAATATAGTAGTTAACTGCTGCTGCTATGTAACGATTAGGTTTTAGTTAGGTTTTCCTCTTTTCTTCTTTTTGCTCGGTGGCCTCCACTACTTTTTCTTCTAAGAATTTTCTTCATAGTTTTAGTTAGGTTTAGGGTAAGTATGTATATGTATATCAGTATGAAGTAGCACGCCTCCGCCCCTCGACGAGTATACGCGGGTTCTCGCCGGCGCTGTAGTCTGACTGGCGCGTGTCGCGTAGAGTGAACGAGAAACAGATGGGGTTTGATGGGGGCTACGGGTCTTCTATGGCTCGGACAGCCCTCCATGTCCTTATTGAGCTAGAAAACCCTCCCCCGTGGAGCTTGTATTCTCCTTTATTCTCTCCAGGATCCCGCCCTCCGCACGAGCACGCAGTACCCGTGGGCGTTTTTGGACATCACCGCCGCCGCGATGGCCGCTGATGGCGAGGGGCCGGTGAAGAAGAAGCTGAAGTACGGCGGAGAGGCAGGCGACGCAGCTCCGCTGGACGAAGGCGTGGAGAGCGTGCTCAGCGTGGTAGAAGCTTCTCAGTCTAAGCTTGACAAGGTATGGCCACCGTATTCTCTTTTTTATTCTCGAAGCTTTTCGCCGTTTTCAGGCGACAGCGGCAACGTGAACTAGCGGAGGGCCGCTGGAAAGTCGCACACCGCTCTGCATATTCTGCTTCTTGGAAGTCAACTCGCATCGCAAACTATCCTCGCGAAATCTGCTTGAAACACACGCACACGGATTCTCCGCACCCTTTGTGTGCTTGAAGTGCGTCAGAGTGTGTGGTGCAAGTGTGTCGGGCGTGTGTGTGCGGAGGTGTTATAGGGTTTGTTAGGTAGGGTATTCAAAAGTGGAGATAGCGGGTTGAAATCTAGTCACCGAAGGGCTTCTGCATGCCTCGCCCCAGTTGAACGAGAAGTCAGTCGAGGAGATACTGCAGATCGAGCGCAAGTACCAGGCTCTGCGGCGTCCGCTGTATGAGGAACGCAACGCGAAGCTGCGGGAGATACCCAAGTTTTGGGGCACCGCGCTCCAAAACCACCCAATCCTGTCGCCCATCATACTGGAGCGCGACAGCGAAGTTCTGGAGCACCTCACTGACGTAAGGCCCCACAACCTGTAACATGCCTCTATCCGCACCAACGACTATACCTCTTTCACCGCAGCAAGGATAGAAAGCTCCGCGGTTTACTTTTCGCTGAGCCGACTTGGAAATGTGTCGCGGCGTCGTTTATAGTTGGACGTGAAGGACTTTGAGGACCTCAAGTCAGGCTTCAGCATCAAGCTCGTTTTCAGCAGCAACCCTTTCTTCAAAAATACCGAACTCGTCAAGCGCATATGCTTCGACCTCTCTAGCGGAGACATCAAGACGGAGTGCACTGCCGTCGAATGGGCGTCGGCGGTAAATACCCCTCACCTCTTTCGACACACACGCGCGCACAGGCACACTCTCTCTCACACACACACACACGCGCACACTCTAATGCAGTCTCACAGACACCTTATCGACTGTGGTTTCGTGCACGGGTCATTGTCGTTGCTCTTTGGCGCAGGACGGAGCCGAAACCGTGTTTACCGAGGACAACTCCGGATTTATGAATTGGTTCCTCACAACTGAGGCTATCGAGAGTATGTCCCTCTCTCTCCCCATGTCAAGGCAAGGCATCACCACTCTTCATGGTTTTAACAGACATGCTGACGGGATCTCTGTCTGGGATCGTGTATCGCAGGCTCGGAGGACGAGGTGGCTGCGCAGATTCGGGACTCGGTGTTCGTGGACCCGGTGAAGTTTTTCAAGGGGGAGGTGGAGATGGAGGAGTACGGGATGTATGAGGTTGAGAGCGATGAAGAAGAGGATGGAGAGGAGGATGAGGAGGAGGGCAGTGGAGAAGAGGACGAGGAGGAGGAAGGGTGATGCTCACCTCGTTGCCGCAAGCGCACGGAGTGAATGAGCGCATTGAGATGTGCAACGCAGCGCCTGTAGTGGAAATGGAAGCGCGACACAGAGGGGTGCATGGTTGGGATGTGGAGGGGCAGGGGATTAAGGCGTGCAAGGGGTGGAAAGAGGGAGTCGTGGCACTGTGTTGGCCTCTGTAGGACTCATTGGGGGGACTGGTCATTTCGAGACTTTCGTTTGTTACATAAACATGTTGTGATTCTGCGTCTGGCATCCAAACACACGCGCGCACACATTCGGCCTGTCTCTGTGGAGCAGCCATCATGCTTGTGCAGCCTGCATGCCTGCCGTTAACGGTTGGAAGAGTGGTTGGGTGCAGTGGTTGCGAGAAATTTCGATGGGGAGTCGAAGGGCGGCGGACGCTCGCAGCAGAGTCCGCACCTCTCTCGAGTCAACTCGCTCGCAATTGTCGTAATGGCAGCTGGCGAGGCTACCAGAGCAGAGCAGTAGAGTCACTAGGCCAGTACTCGAAATCTCCTGCGGGGACAAGAAGACGAAAACGGGTGATAGTTGGAAGAGCCGGCGGAGGGAGTGATTAAGACAGGAGTTACATATTTGGGCGAAGGACTCACGTGGCAGCTTGACAAGTCGACCTCCGTAAGCCTGGGAAGACGAACCAGCTGACAAAGGCCCTCCTCTCGTACGCCGCTTCCGGATAAGTCCAAGTGCCGGAGTGACGGAAGTTGGGTTACGGGGTGCGCGGCGGGACTGAATGGTGCGCTTCGTGTTTTGTTGTCAGTCGTTGTCATTGAGCTGTCGGAGTGATTAGACACCGACTGGACGGCAACGGGCGGCATCTCCATCGGGGCGAGGTGAACCCAGAGACACCCCGATAGCGACAAGGATTCGAGCTTCTGCAGGTGAGAGAGGAACGAAAGGCCTTGATCGCTAATGGCGACGCAATAGCCGAGGTCGAGGGAACGCAAACCTAGCGACAAAATAAATACTCAGTCAATCGCGCCCCACCACTTAGGCGGCCTCGGCACAGCCACGCAGGCGTCAAGAACTTCGCAGGCACGGTAAGTTCGACTCGCAAACTGTGACGGATGGAGGAGGGCTACCTGTGAGGGCAGTCAGTCCCTGTAGCGAGCTGTCCGTGACGCTTACGTTACTTCGTAGCGACAATTCCTCGAGCTGGGGAGCTGTTTCGCCGAGGCGACGAATACTGTGGCCGGCGAGGCCGTCGCAAGACGATATCTGCAGGCTGCGAAGATGACATAGCCGAAGCAGAACCCTCGAGAGGCAGGCGTCGGTCACTGCAGTGACTGAGAGGTCAAGGCGCCGCAAGGCGGTCAGCTTCGAGAGCTGGCCGATGGCGGCGTCGCCGAGCTGCGAGCAACCGCCGAGGTCAAGCGACTCGAGTGACGATAAAGATGTGAGGTGCGCGACTCCGATAGCGTCAATTACCGAGATTCCAGCAAGATTGAGACCAGTGAGGTTGGGAAGCGCTGCGATTTCAGCCAAGGTCGAGTTGTCCACGACGCGCCGGTCAGGTGGGTGGTCGTAATCAACGACGCAGTCTTCGAGATAGAGCGACGACAGAGCGTGCCCCCCACTGCCGCGTAAAAAAAGCTGAAGACCGACGGAGCTCAGACCTGTGCACCCGCTGAGATCGAGACTCGTAAGCTGGAGGGATGAGGGAGAACCGTAGGTTGTGGGTTGAGCTAGTGTCATTAGAGCTGAGTCGGTTAGCCGCCGGCATCCGGCGAGAGAGAGCGAGCGAAGTCGAGTAAGGGCCGTCAGAAAGGGGATGCAGCCGTCCACGACCTCATCACAGCCGCTCAAACTCAGCTCATGGAGGTTACTTAGCGACGCAAGTGGCGCCAATAGAGAGACGGTAACTCCCCCGGCGCAACGACTGAGGTCCAGGTGGGTGAGACTCGGAAATTTGTCCACGCGGTGTTTCCTATTTCGAGGGCGTCGTGGAGAAATGTGCGTCACAACACCGTCCACCAGCTCCTGCCAGTCCCGGCAAACCAGCCGCATCGCAGAACATCGAGGCGAGGTAGAGTCCTCCACTATTCGTTCTGCGGATAGCTCGATGATGACAGCCGCGAAAACATCAGAGGGCAGCAAAGCCCAGTGGCTGTGTTTTTGCATCGCGCGGCGGTCAATGTCCGACCGGGGCGGCGTCTCCGCACAACGGGGCGACTCACTCGGACGTGACCGTGTAAAGTCCGCCGCCACCTCCTCGGTGACAGCCAAAACTAGGGAAGGAACTTAACAATAGCCCAGTTGTCACTGGCTTTTCATCTCACGACAGGTTTGACAAGCGCGACGGGCGAAATTGGTAAAGCCACTGCTGGTACCCACTGGAAGCCTGGTACCTGTACCTGGTGCCTGCTACGCGGCGTGAGGCAGTGAGGCAGGTCCAGCCCAGGACGCGCCCGTCACGCGGACGCGTATGATATTATATACAAGATAGCACGAAAAGTTTTTTGATTACAATAAAAGTAGTGGAATCCACCACCAAAGCTAGAAGTGATGAAAATAAATAAAGAGGCGCATATGCCTAAGCCCTCGGAGCAGGAAGGCAGGAAAAAGAAGCTGCGCCACCCTCTTGCAAGGGACCAAGGAGATAGGAACCGAGCGTGCCATGAAGAACTACATAAAGGCGTTGCATGAACTGACGATGCATATCCCCAAGACATCGACGGAAGGGAATAGACGTAAACCGCCGTATGTATGTACGAACTCCTTTATGCGGGCATTACTTTAAGACCGCACACATCGAGAGTTCGCCGCACCCGAGCTTGGGAAACGTCGAACTGCCACCAAAATGGCCAAGCAATCAACAAGCTCAACCGCCATTGGAGCCAACCGACCCCCGTCCTCAAGAACAAAGGGGTAATAGTCATGAATAGACCGAATGGAAGGCGTGCCAAGGGCGGACGAAGTGCGCAAGTCGTCAGCACCTAGCTTAGCTTGTTGAGCCCCCATCGGAAGAACATTAGAATTCGTGCGAATACTAGGGACCAAGGGCTAGTGAACATCCCACAACCAATGGCTTATTATATATCCGGAGCCACAAAATCCAACCACACGATATCCCTAGGGCGATCACGGGAGGCCCATAATACCGGATTCGGCGAAGCTCCAAAGGCAATTGAAATGAAATTGAAATTGAAATTGTTTTTACAACATGTACCGTATGCGCAGGTTTTTCACCAAAAGCCGGATGCGTCGGCTGCTGTCTCTGGGGCCTCCCAACTATGCCATACTTACAAGTTAGGGCTAGACCGTTAACCACCTAAGTCCAACCTCTCCAATGGGGGTCGGGGGTTTTACTCCCCCCCGGGGAGGTGTGCAAGTAGAGGCGAGGGCTGCGTGCAGTTAGGGTCGTGCGAAGGGGCAATGTGCGGAGGCGCGGCGGGAGGTCGTGCGGGACTTGATGCGGTATATGAGGAGGAGGTGATGCAGCCATTAGACAGTATGCGTGTGGAGTTGTGCAAGGATGCGAGACGTGTCGAGGCGTGCTTTGGAGACGAGTTTATCAGGAGGGTCGGTGCGGGCGGTGAGTAGGGAGGTGAGACTCGTGATGGTGGAGGAGTGCGGTGTACATGTGCGGCTCATGACGATGGGAAGGATGTCAACCACTGTGCCTGGCCAGTGGCTGCGGATGGCGTTTGCAAGGGGTGTGTATTTGGCACGTATGAGGTTAGCTGTGTGGGAGAGGATGTTGTCCGTGCAGTACTTCCATTCCCCTATCCGAATCTTTTTTATGGACGCGTAACGGCGGCGACCGTGTGTGTGACCAACGAATCGAGGTTCGAGGAGGCGGATAAAGTCGGGTTTGTGTGCGGGGGGTCGTAGCGCGAGGGGGAGAATCTCAGGTGGGAGGACGGCGGGACACGAGGTTAGGGAGTCGGTTGAGAGACCTTCGTCAGCATCAACAAGGCGGGTGGGCATGTGGGTAGGGTGGGGTGGGTGACAGTCAAGCGGAGTGTGGGTAGGAGAGGGGGAAGCAAAGGACTTTATGGGTTTGTTACCGAAGTCTGCGGTGATGGTCTCCCAGCGTCCTCCGTTGTGGCGCTCCAATAGGGAGAGTAGGAGTTGCAGCGCGATGTTGTGTCGGTCCTGTCTTAGGCCAGACATGGAGGGGCAGTTACCGGCCATGTGGCCGTTGCTAGTGAATTGGCCACATAGGGGGCACCGCAGGGTGGGGTTGTGGGTGAGTAGGCGGGTGTTGTGGACTCCCCACATGAATTCTTGTTTGTGTGTGAGCTGAATATTTGTGAGGGTTGAGTGCTTTTTGTGGTAAGATAAATCGGCGCCATCCTTCGCTGCGCGGGCGAGGAGGGCTCCGTGTTTGGTTGTTTGCGAGAGAGGTGTGTGTGTGTGTTTGGTGCTGTAGGTGTGTGCGTCGGCTTTGAGGTTGGTGTATCTGTAGGGTGTGGGGTCTCCTAGGGTTTGTGGAATGAGGGTGTATGGCCAAGTCCAGTGGCCTATCGTGACCTCTGAACCTGTGGTGTATGTAGTGTCGGGTGGGTGACCATCCGCGACTAGGTTGGCGAGGGTGTCTGCGAGGTCGTTGCCTAAGGAGTGGTTGTGTGCTTTGATTTTGCCGAGGTGTGTACGGATGCCTGCGTCGCAACGGGTTTTAAGGGTGTGTGTGATGGATAAGAGGGTGTCGCGGTGAATGTTGTGTCTGTAAGCGGAAGGGCAGTTTAAGTATCCTTGTATGAGGCGGAGGGAGCATGCACTATCTGTGAGGAGGTGGGTACGGCCAAGTTGTAGGCCTATATCTATGCCAGCTAGTTCAGCGCGATTAATTGTGTGTGAGGGAGGGGTAGAGGTCACCATGATTTTGATTTTGGTGTCCGAGGCGGGGTGGGTAGCTGCTGCTCCGAGGGGGGACGAGCTTCCTTTTTTCGAGCCGTCTGTGTATACAAAGTCCTGTCAATTCCAAGCAAGGGTACCGCTGGTTGGCTGGTATGTTAGGTGCACGCGTTCCGGGAGGGGGTACGTGAGAGGGTGAGTCGGGTTTGGGGGGAGGTGGTATATACCTGCTGAGTGGGGGGAGTAGGTGTCAAAGAGGTGTGGAGGTGGGGGGGTGATGATGGGGTTGGGGAGGTGCGTGTCGTAGATGGATTCAAGAGTGTTGTGGAGTGCGGTCATGGCTGTGGGTGAAGGGAGGGTGGTTAATGCGAGGGGGTTGGCGACGAGGTATATGTCGACCATCCATCGTGTGCCGAATGGGGTAGGGGTGGGGTTGCCAGTGTGTTGGTCGGGGGGTAGGAAGGTGTTTGCGTCATTGGGGAGGGTGTACATGTGGTGGGTGTATGGGGAGTTGATGTATTTGGAGTGGCGGTAGGGTGTGTGTTCCCATCGGGGAAGGATGAGGATGGTTGCGCTGGGTGTGTGAGGGGCTGTGAGGTGTGCGCTGGTGATTGAGTGTTCCATGGCTCGTCGTATGTATTCGTGGTCGTATTCGGGGTTGGCTATGTTGGTGCCTTGCGATGTGTGTGGGGCATTGCTGCCGCTGGATGAGAAGACTGTATCTTCGGGGTAGAGGGAGTGGTAGGTGTGGGAGTGAAGGGATTTATTGAGGGGGTCGGAGTAGAGTTCTGTCTGTATGTGAAATGTGTGGCGGAGAGCTGTGAGTAGGTCTTCTCTAGTGGCCCATCTTTTACGGGTGGTGGTGGCGGGTGTGGGTGAGTGGATTTCTGAGCAAGAGCCTAGGCGGGTGAGGAGGTGGTAGACCTCCTCTTCAAACGTATGTTGCGTGAGGTCGGGGCGGAAGAGTTGAAAGAGATGGCGGGCGCGGGGGCCGTTAAGGGTGGTGACCGCGCGGCCGTCGGGAGTGCAGAGTACGGTGGTGTCGAGGAGTGATGGGTGTGCGTGGATGGCGAATTTTCCGGTAGGGAGCATGTCGAGGTCGGGGTTAATGGGGTCATGGTTGAATGTGATTAGGGGGTGTGACCATGGAGGGGGTCCGGGTTCTGGCAGAATGGGTGTGGTGGAGGGGACATAGCCGGAGTTAAATGCGGTGAGGGCGGTGGGGCCGGAGGGAGTCTCACTGATGGTGTCGTGTAGTTGTAGGCATGGGGCCCACTGGACCTCGTGGAGGCGGGTGAGGTCGTGTTGTTGGCCGCGAGCACACCACTCGCACTGCCATGTGGCGGGTCCCTGAGCTGGGCGGCATTGGGAATGTATGGCGAAGTGCGGGCATGTGCAGCATGTGGAGGTGGGTTCTGTGTGCAGCGGGTCATGACAGATGGAGCAGGCGGTGGGGGAGGGGGTGGGGAGGCATACCGATGTGGGGGTGGAGGAGATGAGGCGGAAGCCGTCGTCGAGTTGTAACTGAATGTCCCATTCCGTGAGGTGTTCCGGGGCCCATTCAACCATGTACTGCGTTTGGTCGTATTCTGTGTCTTTGTGTTTGGAGATGATACGCGTTACGTCGCAGGGGGGGTAGTGGTGGTCCGAGGGGGTGAGGTATTCTGTGTCTAAGTGTGTGGTGGGTGCGGTGGGGGTGGGGTGAGTGGTGCGGGAGGTGTAGATGCCGGATGAGAGGGTGGGGGATGGGCGAGGGAGGTGTGGGGAGAGGAGGGGAATCCATGAGGG
>JAPMLY010001652.1:0-47500 GCA_026401115.1 Tetraselmis chui
GAAAGAGTACCGAACGCGGGACGAAGTGTGCAGGCTGGCGGGCGAAAGCTTTGTATCTTTGAGCTCGTGAGTCGTCTCTGGTGACGAGTCTATTGGGGATGGCGGTCTGGCACCTCTGTGACTAGCACAAGAGGAGGAACTGGTTGAGTTTGGCTGCGAGGTGGGACCAAGTAGTCCTGTGATCATCGTTTGCTGATGGCGGCCGGCTTCAATAACACTCGGAGAGCAATACGAGCAGAAGTACATGTACATAGCAAGGATTTATTATTTTTGAGCCTTTACAGGTACCGGTACCTGTACCTGTATTTGCGAGCGCAAGGATTTATTTTTGACAGCAGAGGCCGCCAAATTTATATTGGACAATACGGGGTATTCGCGGCAAATTGGAGAGGATTTTGGAGTGGCACGTCAGCATCCCCGCGCCACGTAAGCGCGTACACCCTCGCGTACGCCAAAATTGGAGAGGCTGGCCTCTCCAATTTGGCTCTATATTGGAGAGGCGCGACCAAATTGGAGTGGCGTTATCAACCGGTAATTTCAAACTGGGCTGTCGGATACCCGTCCTGCTGTCACGGCCCGCGCATCCTCCGCGCGTTTCAAAAACCGACCCACCACCTCATCCCCCCGGTGCCGCCTGACTATGGCAGGCATAGACGAAGTCCCCGCGACTGAGGGGGCGAAGGCTACCGCAATATCCTCGCTAGAATGGAAGCGCCGTTGGGAGCGGGACGTGGAGTGGATCTCGGCGGATGCCGCGGATATATGCGACTACTGGAAGGCGGACAACCAACACGGGAAGAAGGGCAAGCTGCAAGACAAGTTGGGAAAGGAAATGGGGCAGTTTCGCCCTGACTCCGGTACGGCGGTCTTGCCCGAGGGGCGGGTGCTGGTCAAGCGCGTCGAGCAGATCGTCCGCGCATGGTCATGCGGGCGGTACCGTGCCCGGGCGATGATGACTCAACTGTAACGATTACATACTGACGTAGGCCGGTGCACGACGTGGCGACATATACAGCCAATCCAAAATCCTCTCCAATTTCCCGCGAATGCCCCCTATTATGTAATTATCAAAAAGCAAAAGCGGAGATCGGGCGGGGGTTTCGAGTTGAGCAGGGACATGGAAAATTGCAGGGGAAACAAAAGGGCATGAGTGACAAGAGGATTACGGAATCCAAATCACGGCATTAAAAAAAAAACATGGATGGCCAGAAGGATGCAAATAGTCTCGACCCTTCGTGCGAGGCGGTGGACGCTCTACACCTACCCGGCGCCCATTGACCACACGAAAACAACTAGTGCAACCCCCCTTGGCCTCTGCTACCTGACTTCGCGCAAAACTCCTTCAATTCGGCGCCGCAACTACAATTGTCTCTCCCGCTGCCAAGGAAAAGCGTGGCACCAAGTACTCGCCGAGTTGGCGTGCCACGAGACGCTCACTTATTCCGTCCCGGGAGGCGGCACGGACGCGGCACAGTCGGCAAGCCGCACTAGCCCGTCAATGTCTTCCGGATTCTCTTCACGCTTAGTTGTACCTCCGCCGGGGAATAGTGAGTGCCCCCTTGACCATGTTCAACACGCGACAGATGAAGCCAACATTACAAAGGTTCCCGTCCCGTGCAACGTGCAAGTCCGCTACATGCACGATATTGCGGGCTGCAACAACCCGTGCGCCGACTCGATGCGCCCCCACATGCAGCGACTATTGGTCACGGACACCCTTGGAGCAAAAACGCTCAAAAATCATTGACCGCAGCATGGGCGAAAAGCACGCCCAACACTTATGGCATGGGATTAAACAATATTTCGAGTTTTGCGAGGAACAAAGCCTATCCCCACTGGCCACTACGGCAACTACCATTTCGCGCTACATTACATGGATAGGCAAACGGGGCACCATCCATGCAACAAGTCTACAACCTTACGTTTCAACAGTGAACGGGTTCTTGAGAGACCACGGCGTCGAACAAGCGGCGCAAGGTGACTTGGTCGGAAAAGTTAGGCGTTGACTCGCAGCGTCCTAGGTATCCATCCACCCAGCCGGACACGTTTGCACCTCCCATCCCGGACTTAGGTCTCATCGCTACGCATCGCCAAGACCCTTCGCGCGCAGTTGATGGACACTTGGACTCGTGACACTTCGGACACCATTTAGAGCGTATATGGCGATTGTGAGCATGTTCATATTTTTTGTCGCGGGGGCGGTGGAGTTTGTTGAACGTGGTATGCACGGTTCGATAAGGAAGATACTGTAACTTGCGGTGTGCTGGTTACAGGTACGCTAAACAACCAGCCTTGGGTGGCGGCTGGTTTCGAGACAAGATAAGTGTCTTTAGCTATAGTTGTTAGCTGTCTATACGCTAGTTCGTGATATCGAGCTCAGACACTCTAGATGATGTCCAATACATAAGGACTTCTATCAGAGCATACATTAGCTCTATGTAACTAATCTGCATTAGGAATTACTTACAACACTCCCCCTCAAGATAGCTAAGGTGTGTCTTGTAACCAGATGGTAGTGATTACAGAATTCCCTCTACGAAGTGTGTTGCTGCATGGGTCCGGATGTCCCCAGAATGGCGCTCATGTGCTTCACGAGTGCATGTCCAGGCAGTGGCTTGGTCAGCATGTCGGCGACCATGTCACCAGTGGGTAGGTACCGTAGTTTGACAGTCCCCAGCTGCACGTGGTCCTTCACGAAGTGATACTTCATGTCGATGTGCTTGGTCTTCTCGCTCACTAGTGCATTCTGCGAATAGGCAATGCAACTTTGGTTGTCTTCCCAGATGGTGGTCGTCCCGCTGACAGGTCGACTGAATACCTCCGAAAGCATCTGTCGAATATGGATGGCCTCGTTAGTCGCGTCCGCTGCTGAGTAGTACTCAGCCTCGCATGTTGACTGTGCGACGCATGATTGTTTCCTAGACTTGTAGCTAACTGCACCTCTGCCCAGTGTAAACACAAATCCCGATCGTGACCGGCGTGTCTCACTGTCATTGCCCTAGTCTGCATCAGCAAAGCCCGTAAGTTGGAGAGTGTTGTCCTCACCCCCCCCCCAACGTAAGGCTCATGTCTGGAGACCCCTTGAGGTAGCGCAGCACTTTCTTAAGGGCTTGCATGTGGGCCACCGTGGGGTTCGCCTGCGCAGAGCCCAGAATGCTAAGCGCGGTCGAAATGTCCGGTCTAGTGCAAACAGCGGCGTACTGCAGACTGCCGAGCAGGCTCGGGTACACGTCCCGGTCCGCGCCCGTGAGAGGTACATCCATCTGCTTGGAGATGGCGGCCAAGAAACCGGGGTCCATCGGGAGACACGAGGGTTTGCAGTCCACCATGTCATGTTTTTCAAGTAGCTCGCTCACGTATTTGCCCTGGTCGAGGCTGATGGTACGCGCTGCTCTGTCCCTGGTGATGTGTATGCCGATGATGTCGGACAGAGCACCCTTATCCTTGATGTCAAAACGGGATCGCACCAGTACGGTGAAGGCCACCCGCGAGGCTGTGTCGTTGCACGCCACGGGAATGTCATCCACGTAGAGGGCAATCATGGCGAAGACTTTGTCTGCCTCAAAAATGTAGATGCACGGGTCCGACAGCAGCTGGCGCCAGCCTTGAGAGACTAGCCAGTCGCGAAGCAGCTCATTAAACTCCATGGGGGACTGCTTCAGGCCGTACATGCACCGGCGCAGGTGACAGACATTGGTGGTCCCGTCATCGAACCCAAGTGGCTGTCTGATGTAGACATCCTCTTTGATGGGTGCGTACATGAACGCCGTGTCGATGTCGAGACCGCCCAGCTCGAGGTCGCGAGCCGCGGCGATGCTTAAGAAGACGCGCAGGCTAGCTAGTCGGATGACGGGTGAGAAGGTCTCCGTGTAATCAATCCCCTCGCGCTGGCTGCAGCCCTTTGCGACAAACCGCGCCTTGTACCGAGAGACAGCACCAGAAGCGTCTGTTTTAGCCTTGTAAACTGTCATAGTCTACGACGATGACGCTGGAAGATTACAGTATTAGCGAGTAATATCTGCTGATACTTGTCATTAATTGCGGTATTTCCTCTGAACAGCAGCTACGTATCTCTGGATACAGGATTAGAATGACAATAAATTGTATATAGCGATAAAAGGGTCGTATGACGAGCACACCGACGAAAGGAGCGAGCTCGTCATATTAGAATTATTGTACATATAGAATAGTTAGTACCAGTACCGGAAGCGTGGGATGATGAATAATTATACCCGCACCGGTTCTAGAATTAGCTAGAGGTGAAGTCTCTAGAGACTTCTATAGTGACGCTGTGCTGCGATAATATAATAGTCTATAGTAATATTTAGTAGTTTAGATTAGAAGCAGCACAGCACACCAAATTGGAATTGGTGGCTTTCTGGTACCTTCGACCGGACGCCTATAAATTTAGCGACCGGCACATTTGCCAGGGAGTCACTCGGGTTACCGTTTATCGGTAGAACTGTAACAAGAACCCCTCTTCCAATCATCCACTCTATTATTCCTTCCACTAGGAAACGATCCAGAGAATGGGCCCAAGATGCCGCTCGTCCTGCTAGAGACCGAGTGGTCCCACAACACTTGTAAACCCACATGTTGTTGACCACGCGGCGTCCAGCGGGCAGGGGAACGAGATCCCATGTCTGGTTGGACGTCAGGGAGTCGAATTCCACCTGCATGGCCGTCTTCCACTCTGCCGACTGTGGACTAACCAAAGCATCTTTGTAGGATGTTGGTTCAACACACACGCTCGCGGATACCATGGCGACTTCACTCACAGGTCCTTCAGAGCACCTGTGGCGTGGCTGAGCTACCATCATGGAGAAATCAGGAAGCGGAAAGATGTCATCCATGTGGTCGGACATGTCGGCATCACACGAGTCAGTGACACACACACGCGGCACAGTAGAAACATGGGCAACGTAGGTCCCGAAGCGAGGAGGCGGTCCGCGAAGGCGAGTGGGTATGTCGTCCTTAACCACGGGTACAGTGTCCTCAGCGGCCACGATCAGATCTGTGAGTGGGTGACTGACAGGGGAAACAGGGACAGGATCTGCGTCTGCACACACATCTATCGACGAGGCGCCAGGGTGGGATGTCCCAACCCCGGGCACAGTCTCTTCAAACTTGACATGAACAGACGTGGTGATGCGCCTGATCGCAGGGTAAGATACGATACCCCGGCGAGTTGTGAGAGTACCCCACCATCACACATCGGAACGCTTTCCGGCCGAGTTTCCGTCTGAGATGATCAAGTACCTTGGCAAATGTCGCACACCCGAATACGCGAAATACTGACGCGTCCGGAACTGCGCCTGTAAGAAGGGTGATAGGGACCCCCCCAAAGGGACCGACATCCCGACTGTAGGTACGGTTACGGAGGTGGACCACCGTGCTGATCGCGCAGGACCACATGTTGTTAGGCACAGACATCGCGTGAAGCATTGAGGACGCGCAGTCACGCAGAGTGCGCCACGGGCGTTTTGCCTTCCCAAGCATGTGATGTGCATAGGGCGCCGAGAATTGAATGCTGAAACCCAATCTCGTGCACATGAGCTGCGTGTTCGCTGCCTCGAATACCGAGTCTGAGTCGAATTTTAGAAACGGTGCAAACGCATGGAGGTGTGAGTGATACCGGGCATGGTTATGCCGCGCGTCCAAGAGAATGATCTCCAGTTTCGCGCACGTCTCATCCTTTGATTTCAGAAACCTCACCCACATGAAGTTCGTGTGATGGTCTATGACCAGCAGGCAATACCGCAGACCGTAAGGTGAGGGAACACTGACATGACCCCACAGATCACACGACAAGTGCTGAAGCGGGGGAGCTGGCTTCTGAGATGCTTTGCGATTTTTAGGTGCAGACGCGGCTTTGTTCAGATTGCAAGACTCACATGAGAGATCATTTACATAGCTAGGCATAACAAGTACAGACACCGTGTTATGAGAATGCTGAGCATGGAGGCTCTGCATGTTCAGGTGCCCCATTCTACTATGCCACAAAGCAGCGTCACACCCAGCACCAAGTGCGACAGGTTTCTGTCTATGACTTGCTGTGTTGTGCGAGGACAGCTCCGCACAGGCATGCGACCTCGGGAGGAGGTACAGCCCGCTCCCCGACGGGATTAGCATCCCCATTCCTGTGGTGACTAGCAACATGCCATAGTCAGTGTCGGTGGGGAAAGAAAACGCGCACCCTGTGTGTTTCTGCATCCAGATGACACTCAGTAGAATACCGAGTCTGAGTCGAATTTTAGAAACGGTGCAAACGCATGGAGGTGTGAGTGATACCGGGCATGGTTATGCCGCGCGTCCAGGAGAATGGTCTCCAGTTTCGCGCACGTCTCATCCTTTGATTTCAGAAACCTCACCCACATGAAGTTCGTGTGATGGTCTATGACCAGCAGGCAATACCGCAGACCGTAAGGTGAGGGAACACTGACATGACCCCACAGATCACACGACAAGTGCTGAAGCGGGGGAGCTGGCTTCTGAGATGCTTTGCGATTTTTAGGTGCAGACGCGGCTTTGTTCAGATTGCAAGACTCACATGAGAGATCATTTACATAGCTAGGCATAACAAGTACAGACACCGTGTTATGAGAATGCTGAGCATGGAGGCTCTGCATGTTCGGGTGCCCCATTCTACTAGGCCACAAAGCAGCGTCACACCCAGCACCAAGTGCGACAGGTTTCTGTCTATGACTTGCTGTGTTGTGCGAGGACAGCTCCGCACATGCATGCGACCTCGGGAGGAGGTACAGCCCGTTCCCCGACGGGATTAGCATCCCCATTCCTGTGGTGACAAGCAACATGCCAGAGTCAGTGTCGGTGGGGAAAGAAAACGCGCACCCTGTGTGTTTCTGCATCCAGCTGACACTCAGTAGACGACTGATACGTTGCGCAGACCGAGAGGACAAGTCAGGGGTATAGAGGGCATGAACGAGCCGAAAGACCGTTCGACCGGAAATCTGGCAAATGGGAATGCGGACAGTTCCACTGCCATGTACCGTGACACCGACGCCACCGACAGTGCTGCGGCGGGAAGAGGGATGAAATTCCGAAAAATCCGCCCGGAATGACGTCAAGTTAACGGAGCAAGCAGAATCAACTACCCAGTAATCAGAAAGGTCTGCAACACGAGCTGTAGTGGACGTGAATGCAACAGAGGCAAAGGATGTACTGAACTCAGTGTCGTCATATTCGTCATGCATGTCGTACTCCAGTGTGTCCTCAACAGCAGCATGTCCCCCAGACGCCTCGTCAGCAGGAAGGTCATTGAGGTGAGCAGTGGGAGGTGGCTGACCGGCGTACTTTTCGGCAATCTGCTTACGCTTGGCTAGTGTCCAGCGGAGCACATCAGCATCCGGCGCTTGGCAGGTCGACCAGACATGGTTGGGGTCTCCGCATGCCCCACACTTCATCTAGAACTTGGACTTCTTTTTGTCCGCGGTACATCCACCAATGCCACGGCCACCCTGCCGTTTACGATCCGCAAGAAAGGCATTGACCGCAGTCCCTGAATCAGCAGTGTCGGTTTTGTTTGAGACATCTGCGTCCAGATTCTGAGCCTGGTGGAGAATGCTCCCCATCACTCTCTCGGCCGACAGAATGAAATTGGTGTCAAAAGCTTTAATCACGCACTGCTTGGCTTGGCCATACTGCCCAACGTTTGAGAGGCCGCGAATCATGACCAGAGCGAGAACGTGGGGGTGAATGGCAGCAAAACCATCCTTCAGCTGCAGACACTCGTTCATCTCATCGAAGCACGGCTTCACAGCATGGACGTATGCAGAGACATATTGACAAGAAGTCTGACGAACCATCATACGGTCCAGGAGCGACAGCGTGCGTGAGATGGACTGCGCGTCCAGTCTCTCGCACAACATTTCCCAGGCGGCTGTCCCGCAGTCGGGTCGTCCAGCGGGAACCCCCGTGATGGCTTGTGCAGCTGGTTTGTTCTGTCGGCAGCACTGAACGAGCATAGCGTGTGCGAACCGCTGAGCGACGGGATTCAGAGGCACGCCAGAGGAGGAAAGAGCTAGTTGAGGGATTAGCGCAGCCCCCTTAATTGAAAGGAACGACAGAAAGTCGCGCTTCCACGATTTATTAAACTCACCCGCCCTCGGCAGAAGCGGGGCGTCCATGCGAAAAGACCGGGAAAAAGAGTCACCGTCGAAGTTGGTGGCCTAGTCTGCTGTCATTGCAACAAACTCCGGGTCGATCGTGGGCCTGCGACTGACGCTGCCGTGGGGTGACGGCTCAAATGTCGGAGCATGCACGGAGGCGCTAGAAGGCCGGTACTGGTTGGCCACAGGTGGGGGCGGCGCCGTGTCGATAGGTGCCGGGTGATTGCGCTGCGCGTCCCGACGGAGAAGCTCCGACTCCGTTCGGTCTTGGTCGTCCATTCTGGCGTGGAGCAGTTGCAGGTGCTCCATCACCAGTCGAATACTGTCGCCGGCTGAGTCGGCCGACGGAGTGTCGCACGTTCCGGAGTCGGCAGCCGAGTCGGCGGCCGATGCGGGAGGTGCCGGCTTTGTTTTTGGCGCCATTCCAAGGAAAAAGTGAGTACCCAACCGGACAGTGGAAAAATCCACTAGCGGTACCTGCGCCTAACGGCGGTATACAAAGAGACGGCTTGATGCCCGCCGACCCCTCGGCATGTAGCCCCGGGGTGTCTCAATGCACCTTTTCCGTATCCTCCACCAAGTGTGGGGCACAGTGACAGCCAAGGCAAAAACAAGCAGGTGTATATGTCCGCTGCTGTACGTTACGGCTGATGCTGTCGTGCACCCTGTGTATGAGTATTCACCCTCACAATGCTCCCCCCTTTTCCACTCCAGCTTGGACATGTATGCACCTTGTTCACACAAGCGAGTGCGCTTGTGTGGTTGGCTAGGTCGTCGCGTCGTAGAGTAGAGTATAGCCGGGTTAGGCAGGAGTAGAGTTGATGGTAGCGGAACTGTTCCGGAGAACAGAATTAAAAGGTGGAAATAAAAGTACAAGGTAACGTATTATTATTTATAAAAAAAAAAAAACAATGAGTGGCGTTGCCTTCGGGCGAGTTTCCAAGTTGCACGCCGAATGACACTGTTGTCTCGCGTATCCTTCAGGTGGAGGGCTCCATAACATGTTGAACGTGGTATGCACGGTTCGATAAGGAAGATACTGTAACTTGCGGTGTGTTGGTTACATGTACGCTAAACAACCAACCTTGGGTGGCGGCTGGTGTCGAGACAAGAGAAGTGTCTTCAGCTATAGCTGTTAGCTGTCTATACGCTAGTTCGTGATATCGAGCTCAAACACTCTAGATGATGTCCAGTACATAAGGACTTCTATCAGAGCACACATTAGCTCTCTGTAACTAATCTGCATTAGGAATTACTTACAACAGAGTTAAGTGCTAGTGTGGTGACCTTTTGTGTACACCAATCGGCGGAATCCTCATGTACCACAGAATAAGAATAGGACAACGCGGTACTTCCACGGAGCGGGAACTCCTCTGTGAAGTGCCGGACGCGACGCACCCAAACATCGCGGGATTACTAACGTACTTCGACTCTGCCCGTACCAAGTTTTCAGCGGGGAAGCTACTTGGCAAGAGATGAGCAATTAGTCACCCCGAGCCCAAGACTCAATGGACAGCGCAAACCTTCACAACTTTGCTACAACTGGTTCTTCGAACGACCTCCGGCCGGTTTCGCGTAGAATTCGCACTCACTACCGTAGCCGTGCAAGGCTTGGCACGGTGGGGGGCTAAGAGGGCTTATAGTGCGATCCACGCGATTTGCAGCTGTCGGGAAGTCAATGTACGGAAGGCATAAAAACAACTATACGCTACCGGCGCGAAGATCAAGTTCACGACATCGTCACGCCCCTCCCCCTCCCTGGACTCTCCTTAGACCGCAGCCCGGCTCCGAAACCAATGTGGAAGGTGGGGTCTTATCTTAGACCGTGGTTCGCATGTGTACCGAATTCTTGCCCATCACGGGTATCGACCCCATGACGTGCGGTAAACAAGGCCACGCAGAAACCGATGCATCGGAATTGAGTGTATGCCGCCTAGTGGCCTTCTTGGCAGTTAGTTTTGATTCACGACACATGGCACCCACGCACTACCGAGTTGGGAAAATTGCATCCGACCAAGACAAAGTGGCTTTGCCGCCGTCATAGCACTAGACGTTCCGTGCTATCCTCGGGTTGGTGAACTCTTTGTGCATGTGTATATGCACGGACATTGCGTTCGTGGTAAGGGTCATCACCATGTAGAACACGAATCCCACGCCGTTGCACCAGAAGCAACTCAAACGCGTACTCCGCTACTTCGACGACACAAGATCCATGGGAATCATCGACGGAAGGCCGAATCATGAAAGTAACGATGACATTAAGATATTTTGCAACTCAAACAGGGAAGAAGACACAACCACCGGTCGATCGCAAGCATGGGAAGTAATAATGCTCGATTGCAGAGCACTCACCTAGACTTCCAAGCAAAATGAGGTAATGGTGCTTTCCACAACAAAAACGGAGTATGCATGTGGCATTCAACCGCGCCGGACATAGCGATGTGCACTTCAAGCACCTCATGCAAGACGTCCACCAGCAACAACACGGTGTCACAACGGTCAAAGAGGACAACAACGGAGCAACCAAACTTGCCAATAATAACCCCATGGCTTCCAGCATGACAACGCATATTGTCATCAAGCACCACAACATCCGACAGGTCGTGGTTGCAAAGACAATCGCGATTGTGTCCGTGGACATTGTAGACATTATTATGGCAAATGGACCGACGAAAGCACTGCCCACCCTGTCACACGCAGTTTCACCATGCACGGGGTAAAACGTATATTATTTCCCATTTTGTCTCCTTCCGGCTTCCCCGCACTAGCCGTAGTGATCGACGCGGTAAGCCTATGTCGTGCATAGAAGCCCGTGGCTTGCAAAGCTCGTCGGCTTTGCTTTAAAAGGTACCGATAAATTTTGGGTGTAGTGCTTGCGCGTGTTGTTGCTGTGTGTATCAATAACATACTGAACTGTGTGAGTGTAATGTTTATTAGGAGGCGATTGCCTACTTTTGCTTGTGTCAGTAGTTTTCTTATTGATTAATTTTGTGAGTGTGTCGTGAGGTATTTGCTTGTGTATGCTTTTTGTTATGCGCGCGCGCGCGCGCGTGTGTGTGTGTGTGTGTGTGTGTGTGTGTGTGTTTGTGTGTGTGCGTGTGTATGTGCGTGAATATGTGTGTGTGTGTGTGTGTGTGTGTGTGTGTGTGTGTGTGTGTGTGTGTGTACGTCTCTTTGGGCTTATGCGCGCCCACTAATGTGCTCTTGTCAATGTATGTGTGTGCTGTAGTCTGTATACTATGATGATTCTGTGTGAGCGCGCGCGCGCGCGCGCGTGTGTGTGTGTGTGTGTGTGTGTGTGTGTGAGAGAGAGATAGAGAGATAGAGATAGAGAGAGAGAGAGAGAGAGAGAGAGAGAGAGAGAGAGAGAGAGAGAGAGAGAGAGAGAGAGAGAGAGAGCGAGCGTGTGAGCACGTGAGTGATTTCGCAAACAAAGAGGTGTTGTGTGTGTGCATGTTTTGTGAGTGCGTGTGCTATGGTTTTCATGTCAATGTATGTGTGTGTTGTTGTGTGTGTATGACACTGGGACATTGCGTGTATAATGTCTATGCTTATGGGGAGATGTTCGTTGTTCCTTATGTGTGCTTGTGCAATGTGTGCGTGCATGTGATCATGAATTCGTGCACTAGTGTTGATTTGAAAGCGCACGTGGCACTAGCGCTTTCATCACGCGTCGTTCAGCATGTCGCCGATCATAAGAAGCGCGACGGTGTAGCGGGCCCCGGGTCCGCAAGGCCTAGTAATGACCTTGTCAACCATCAGGCAGACATGCAACCATGTTGTCTTGTGTTATGTCACCCATTTATATCATGCATGCACCGTTTTTTTAAAAGTTCGCTGTGTATCGTTGTTCGAATATCGGCGAAGTACAATAATGAACAGGATGTTGTCGACAATAAATGTCGGCGCAGTCGACTAGCTGGTCGACGGCAACTTTTATAAGCACGTTTCAATCTGCCGCCTCTCACATGCATCATGTTCTTGATATGTTCATGATGATCATGATGATCATGATCTTGCAAGGCATGTTTTATTAAGTAGAGAATACTCAGGGTTTCGTCCGTTCATCCGTCTTTGGTCGAAATTCCTCTCATAGCAAAATTTTTATGTCATTTTCAGCCGATGAAGCTGCGCCGATAAAATTGTTTTAGGATTTGTGAAAAATACATTACGAATCCTAATAGTAAGACGCAGAAACTCGGACGGCTCAAGGGACGCGTTGAAAACTGACAACCATGAGATATGGCGGGTACGACAATTATAGTGGGTCGACGACACCTCGCTTTTTTTCACCCGGATGCAATAACTCGCGTAAGATAGAAAGATGAATACTATTACAGCACCCCCCTCCAGAATATTGGAGAACGGTGCAAAGATTCAGCGGCGACCCAATCCTTTTCTAACGATGGGAAGTATTTGATCAAAACGCCGTTCGTCCCGACTGTGATTACGGTGGCTACGGAGGAACTAGGGAAAGTCTGCTCGAATGTTCAACCAATCAAATCTTCGTGCATGGTACCTCGGGATACGGCCCCTAAACTTGTCGAGGTGATACGGGCGATGGTCCCCGTTGTTACGGGTACTAATAACCTTGGTGCCTCTTTGGCGATGGACTTCTCGATGGGAGACGGCCCTCAAGCATCTCATAATGAGAACTATGTTCATTCTTGGCTACAAGACACCGTTGAGGCTCATCGACTCCTCTTGGACAAGATCGTTTGCTTTGCTATGTCGGACTTCGGAGGGACACACGCCGCTTTCCGCTTGATGATCACGTGTGCGGTATGCCGCTATGAGTTCTTGCTCCGCACCCTCCCCCTACCTATCTGCCGACCGTACCTTGCTATCGCAGATAGGGCCGTTGGTGCAGCAGTTTACCGAATCTTGGGCGTTTCTCTGGACGCACAAACACTCGATAAACTAAATTGTGCTAAACGACAGCTTTCCCCCCCTGCGGAGTTTGGGGGGCTTAATGTACCGTCCCTCGAGCTCGACGCCGAAGCTGCTCACTATGCTTTATTCACTGCGACCCTCGCCAACATGATAACTGCTTACGAGTCCGAGTCGCTAGGTCCTTTGTACGGTCTCATCCGACAAGAACTCCTGAATATTGCCACTTCTACTTTCGCCACTTCGTGGGCGGTCCAATTGCGCAATTCGTATGATTCGATCTCCACTATGGGCGGGTTTTCGGAATCGGATCTCGTGGTGTTGACTAACACACTGAACCAAAACCTTTCCGATTATGCCGGGCCCGATGTCGAGTTGGTGGTATCTCCGGTAAACAATGCGGTGGCATTCGCTACCCAACAGACTTGCTTACAACTTCCGACTCCCGATGCTCTCACTCGCTTGGGAGATTCTGGGGGCCACATTCAACGCGGCATTTCACGCATTCTTCGTGCCCGGGCCTACCTTGGCATTTTGGCGTTTTGCAGACCTTCCCCACCGGACTATATGAGGGTGATTTTGGGTACGGGTCGCGGGGCTTTGGTTCTCTTTTTCGCTTCACATGAGTCTAGTTTCAAGTTGCCATTCGATTGCTATACGATGGCAGCCCACCGAGTGCTTGGCTTGACTGCGGAGCGCGCCTCTCATGTTCGAAAGTGCCCTCGGTGAAATGAGGCTCCTTCAGAGTCTCGGGGGTTATGGATCTTCGTCGACGGTATCGGGCATCTTTATGTCGGGTGAGGGCTCAACATCCGCTATGCTAATGGACCATATCCCCCGGTGCCCGTGCTCTTGGCATATCATTCAACTCCACGACCGTATTGTCCACGTGCTTGAAGAGTTCATGCTTGAAGCGGGGGCTACTAAGGGCCGGGACTTGCGGTTGGAGGTCCGTTGTATTCGGTCGGGAGCTTCTCGAGATCGCCATGGGGATGTGGTTTGGTTAGACTTCATGGCTCCGCACCGTCATCTTGTTGTTGATGTGACGGTCACAAGTGCTCGCACGAACACCAATGTTCATCGTATAGGTGCTCGTCTCCCACTCCCTAGCAGCGTTGCATTGGGAGCTCAACATGGCAAACTTGATGCGGACCTCCGCACTTCTGCTTTGCTTGGCACGCCTTCGGCTCAGTCGATCCATTACTACTATCCCTTCGCCATGGAGGATGGGGGCCGGTTGGCGCCGATGGCGGCTGACTTGGTTGATCGCTTGGCTATTTTGGTGGCTGTTCGTCGCTTCCCTGGCATGGGTGCCGCCGACTCTCGCTCCTTGCGCTGTGAGAGTTATGTCCGTATGCATCATTTTGTTCGTCGATCTACTTTTGTTCCTTTTCGGCGTTTTTGGGGGGATGTGCGACGTGAATTCATGCAACGTCTTTCTGATGCTCTTCATGGCACTCTAGGTTCCTATCTCCGCGACGCTTTTCAAGAGGGCAGTGCCGGCGCTGTGGCATGCCTTCATGTTCCTCGGGCTTAGGTTTTTTCCTCTTTTCTTGTTTTTGCTTGGTAGCCTCCACTGCTTTTCTTGTAAGAATAATTTATGAATATTATTTCATGATTACAGCGATATAGATTAAAACCCCAACTTATCTTTTTTAATCGTTTTACAAGAAAAGGCGAAGCACAAACCCCTCTATTGGCGTCGAGGTTCTCACAGATCCCACGATATTAGTTCAACTCCCCGACGGCAACGACGGTCTCCCCGCGGATGTGGGTTTCTTGTACTATCACGGCATCCGAGGCTCAAAACTTATTGCCCTTGATGCCGTGGTTTCCGGTTTGTTCGGCGGTTCTAGCCCCCCGTCACCCAAAGTCGCTCTCCGCCATGCTGAGAAGATCAAGTTCGAGAAGTACTCTGAGGGGGTGAGGGGTCGCCCCGACATCCGTTTCATTCCCTTTGGTGTCACGGAATTTGGTACTCTCGGCGGCCACGCCACGGCTTTCTTGACGGAGCTAGCCAAGCAGGCAGCCGCATCTAAAGGGATGCATGTGGGCAAGTTGTTGGCCTCCTGGCGTCGAAAGGTCTCTCTCGCCGTCCATGTTGCTCACGCGGACAGCATCTTGCGCGGTTTGTCCGCCGCTGCGGACGGCGTGGAGGCCGCTTCTTCCTAGGCCGGGATGCCTTCTCTTGCCACGGCGCTCTTCACCCGCGCCATGGGCCGCAAGCGTCCCCGTGCTTCCTCGAGCGGCGCGTGAGGCGCCGCTTGTCGCCTCCACGTGGTGTATTCTCGGCGTGGCCTTGGAGTTTCCTCAGTTTAATCTGCTAGGTTTGTGCACAACGTAGTGCTTTCCTTCTGCCGTGCTTTGGATTCCGTGATCCTCTTGTCACTCTTGCCCTTTTGTTTCCCCTCCCACTTTCCCTGTCCGTGCTCAGCTTGTTCTTCTTGTAACCAATTTACTACAAACCCCTCTATTGTTTGGAAACCTAAGCGCGTACGGGAAGAAAGACATGTACTGATACTTCACGGCGACAAAAATAAATAATAAAGCCCTGTAGTACGTGAGTACTTGTTTCTGTACTCACTCGTAACAGTAATATATGTATCGCCCTTCATCAGCAAATAATGTACTACCTACACTACAGTAACCAAATAAAGTACTAGACGCCGCATCAGCCTCGGCTGTCTTGTGTGAAAAAAAGGGATCGACGGCAGCGTCCATGCATGATCCATCATCCATCCGACCCTCTCGAGTGTTTTCGCCGAAGAGATAGGAATCCTCAGTTGTTGCCCAGACTCCGGACCGCGCATCGTACGCTTTTACCCTCCTCGGCGCTGGAGTAGCAGGATAAAGTCGTGCTTGTGGAGTTGTCACGGCTGGTCATACGCGCGCCATCCCCCGCGCGTCTGTCTTTCGGTCGTCCGCTCAGCGCCGCCGACGAATTAAGTAAAGGATGAGCTCAGCACGACGGCTGGCGATGGCGTAGCGGGATGGACGGGGGAAGAGGGGGAATGGAGGCCGACGAGCTTGTGGCTATGTTCCCAGGCATAGACCGCGTGGTCCTGGAATGTGTGCTGCACCACCACGGCGGCCGAGCGGAAGAAGCGGTCACGGCACTGCTTGACATCGCCTCGACCACCGACTCCGCCGTCGTTGCGCAGCCGGACAACAACCTTCGCAGGGATGCGGGCACAGCCAGCGTTTCTCCTGATCAAAAGGGGAAGAAAAACAAAAAAGGTAAGGCTGGAAAGCGAAAGGGTGGGCAGGGGGGAGCGGCGTCGGGCGTGTCGCGTGCCGAGGCTGCACGAAAGTCAGTCGGTTCGGATTCGGCGAGCGGTTCTGGAGAGTTCGTCGACGGAAAAGGGCACAGCAGTCCTGACAGCAGTCCAACCTTCTGTTCGCGTCATCGACCAGGTTCATCTTCCCTTTTATCCCGTTGTATCTTCAAGACGAAAGTCGGTAGTCTAGCGTCGAGGCGTGGCAGCTGCCCGTCGACGCCGTAGTAATTCAACCTGAGTGCTCTGCTGTGCCGTGGGCGGTGCAGGGAAGGAGGCGGCCTGTGGTGTGGGGGACGTATGGGGGGCTGTGTCGCCAGGGGATGTGGAGTTTCTTTGTGGCTGCTTCCCTGACCTGGACGAGGGCACCATTGCGGACATCCTCCGCATGCAGAATTCCCAGGTATGCGCGTGATATCATATGCAAGCAACGATGGGAGTGGTGGGGGCTGCATGGTGAACGGCTGGACTGTGCTTCAGAATGAAAGCTCACGGCATTCAGTAGAGGCTGCATTTAGGATGCGTCAAGGATCATGTCATCTTAATCGTTTACTACGTTGACTTTTTTTCCTATGAACGCCAATCGTGTGTTGTGCCTGGCACTGCTGGGTACAGAAC
Organism: Tetraselmis chui; assembly: GCA_026401115.1. NCBI lineage: Eukaryota > Viridiplantae > Chlorophyta > Chlorodendrophyceae > Chlorodendrales > Chlorodendraceae > Tetraselmis > Tetraselmis chui. Next base: position 16,913 of record JAPMLY010001652.1, read on the forward strand.
AGACCTGCGCCCTTTTCAGTCGTAATGGGTGCATAGTCACTGTGTGTGTGTGTGTGTGTGTGTGTGTGTGTGTGTGTGTGTGTGTGTGTGTGTGTGTGTGTGTGTGTGTGTGTGTGTGTGTGTGTGTGAGTGTTATTATGTGGGTGTGTGTGAATTGTGTGTTTTTGTCAAAGTGAGGATGTGTACGAGCGTGTGTGTTTGTGTGTCAGAGAGATAGAGCGTGGGAGAGAGAGCGTGCGCCACTGTGTATATGTGTGATTGATTGTGAAAATGTACGTGTATGTGTGTGTATGTGTGTGTGTGTGTGTGTGTGTGAATTTGTATGCATGAAAGATACTGTGTGTGTGTGTGTGTGTGTGTGTGTGTTTGTATGTGCGAGCGAGTATTTATTTGTATGTGGGTAAATCTATGTGTGAAAGATAGTCTATGCGTGTGAGTGAGTGTGTGAGTATACATGTTTGATTAGGTATGTGAGTGTGTGTGTGTGTGTGTGTGTGTGTGTGTGTGTGTGAGAGAGAGTGACAGTAAGTGTGTACGAGTGAATGTAGACGTGTTTATCTATATGTTTATATGTATGTTTGCGTGTACGTGCGTGTGGGGGTATGCGTGTGCGTTTGAGAGTGATTGTCTGTGCGTGCGTATCAGTATGTAAGTGGACTGTGCTTCAAAATGACAGGCATTCAGTAGAGGCTGCATTTAGGATGCGTCAAGGATCATGCCATCTAAATCGTTTACCACGTTGAGTTTTTTTTCCTATGAACGCCAATCGTGTGTTGTGACTGGCACTTCTGGGTACAGAACAGACCTGCGCCCTTTACAGTCTTAATGGGTGCATAGTCACTGTGTGTGTGTGTGAGTGTGTGTGTGTGTGTGTGTGTGTGTGTGTGTGTGTGTGTGTGTGTGTGTGTGTGTGTGTGTGTGTGTGTGTGTGAGTGTGTGTGTGTGTGTGTGCATGTGTGTATGTGTGTGTGTGTGTGTGTGTGAGTGTGTGTGTGTGTGATATTGTATGTGTGAGTGTTATTATGTGTGTGTGTGTGTGTGTGTGTGTGTTTTTGTCAGAGTGAGGATGTGTACGAGCGTGTGTGTTTGTGTGTCAGAGAGACAGAGAGCGTGGGAGAGAGAGCGTGCGCCACTGTGTATATGTGTGATTGATTGTGAAAATCTATGTGTGTGTGTGTGTGTGTTTGTGTGTGCGAGCGAGTATTTATTTGTATGTGGGTAAATTTATGTGTGAAAGATCGTCTGTGCGTGTGAGTGTGTGAGTACACATGTGTGATTAGGTATATGAGTGTGTGTGTGTCTGTGAGAGAGTGACAGTAAGTGTGTACGAGTGAATGTAAACGTGTTTATTTATATGTTTATATGTATGTGTGCGTGTACGTGCGTGTGGGGGCATGCGTGTGCGTTTGAGAGTGATTGTCTGTGCGTGCGTATAAGTATGTAAGTGCTTGCAGCTGTATGTGTGCATTTGTACGTGTGTCTTTATGCGCGCTTGTATGTGTTTGTGTGTGCGAGCGCGCATGTGTGTGTGTGTGTGTGTGTGTGTGTGTGTGTGTGTGTTTTCATATTTTATGCCGTGGGTAGTTAGGGAACATAGTTGTGGAATATTGGCGGGCATGATTACTCGATCCTGTTATTGGCATTGGGTGACTGGCATTTATATGCAAGGGGCATGCATGATGACATTAGCCATGCTGCACATTCGTGTTGCGTTATGTTATGTTTTTCGACGAATCGGTTTACAAAGCTTTCAATGTGTTAAGTGTCATGCAACGCGCCTGCGATGAAGCATTCTCGCCATTGCATTTAGACGAGGTTCGATGTTTCGTTTTCTATTTGATTGCCTGATATTGCTAATGTTACAGGGGAGCTCTTGAGTTGCCTTATCCGATAGAACGCACCTCAGCACAGGAGATCAGAGCGCAAAATAACATTATGATTTAGAGTGGGTTGACAGCAGTCGTGACTAAAAACCTTAAACCTGAAATCCCTTGCGTGGTTGAGCAGTTGGTCGCTCAATAGACAGTCGATGATGCTCAAAACCTACATCTTTTTCTCATCTTGTCAAGATTGCCAGTAAATGGACGACAGGAGCTCTGTTTTATAGTGTTTTGATGGTATCATGGTCATTTCATTGATTACCTCGATTGGTTGTGATTTTGTTACCAGTTTGTGCTGCCGGCTCATACTCTGATTTCCATGCTGAGTCGGCATCCATGGGCTTCTTCTCGACGTTGACGTGTCCATCCTCATCTGGTGTCGGGAGCTCAGCGGTGGCGAGCTGATGCGCGGTTGAACGCTGGTCGTGATGCAGGCGGACCTGGCGCTGCAGACGTTGATGGCGATGTCCGGCGGCGGCGAGGAGACGAGCGAGGAGGACGGCGAGGACGAATGGGGGCGTGCGGCTCGCGCGGAGCTCTCGCGCCTGAACTCTGCAGAGATCCGGCGCGTCGAGGCAGCGGGCGAAAAGCCGGTCGACGACGGGCTGCTTGCGCAACTGATCGAAGTTTCTCCCGAGGTGGGGCCGCGCTGGCTGAAGTTAGGAGGTCGGGGTTGTGAGATGACGCTTCGAAAGGCTTGACTTTTCGAAAGCGGCGCGTTACCTTCGCGAAACGCAGAATCCCATAGCACCGCTGAATCACTGTGTATCTATGTCAGATATTGTTCGTGGTCCAGTTCAACATAACATAACGCAACACGAATGTGCAGCATCATACGGCTAATATCATCATGCATGCCCCTTCCATATAAATGCCAGTCACCCAATGTCAATAACAGGATCGAGTAACCATCCCCGCTAATATTCCACAACTGTGCTTTCTAACTAAGCATGGCATAAATATGAAAGCACACACACACACACACACACACACACACACACACACACACACACACACAGATTTTAGTAAATTAATGTAGTAGGATATTCTCAATATCCCCGATATTAAGCCCTTCCCTTGATATTTCCCCGATCTCAGTATCCTACTACATTAATTTACTAAAATCTGTGTGTGTGTGTGTGTGTGTGTGTGTGTGTGTGTGTGTGTGTGTGTGTGTGTGTGTGTGTGTGTGTGTGTGTGTGTGTGTGTGTGTGTGTGAAAAAGAAATATCTTAACCATGGGCCTCTATGGGTTATTTTGTTGATTACAAAAATATATAATGAGAGATGCAGGGTGTGTCTGTGTGTGCATAATTACAAAAATACAGAGAACGACGGGCACAACTGCAGGCTACTCGTAACCACATTAGATTGAATTAGATCGCGCAACGGAACATTCATTTCGGTCGCAATATTGTTTTATTGCTATTACTTAATCGTAGATTGTGTTGCCATTAAATGTGGATTACAAGAAGAACACGGACATTCGAAAAGTACATGAAATGCATCGGCAGCGGTTCAGCCTTTGTTCTATGTTACGTCAGACACCGGAGCGACTGATGCTGCTTATTTGAGTACCCGCACAGAAAAGCAATATGTCTCAGCAACATCAGTTACCTGCCTATATTTGAGCACCTGTCCAGATTTTTGTTTTGGATGTTGCCGTTTCTGGACCCGGCCTCGCAGTCAAGAGTAACCAGTCTTGGCATTATCAGTCCGGCTGCTCGTGTAATGAGGACTATCTATGCTGGTTTTACCTGTTTACCACAAGAATCGCATTCTTTGGCTGTAATATCTAAAGCACTTAATGCCAAGCCGGAGAATTACTGTTTCCGATAATTCCGCGTATGCTATACAACCCTAAAACTCTAAACCCTATATGTACCCTACGTCTTCTGTACGCCCCATCGCTCTAGTGTTAGCATTTTACTTATTTAGTTGACACGCCCGCCGTGCCAGGCGGACTTGGGAGTCCTTTGCGCCATCTTGCGCGACACGGATGGTGATGTGGAGGCCGCAAAGAAGCTGCTGAAAGAGGAGGAGGAGGAGGAGGAGGACGAGGGAGACGAAGGGTTCCCTGTGGGGTGTACCAGCTCCGCTGCCCAATCTCGTTCCGGACCAGAGGGCAACCCTTTTGCTCTGCTTGAGGGGGCGATGACCGACATGAGCGTGCAAGATCTGGACATCGCTCTTGCTGGCAACCCATCGCGGTAAGCGTCCCTTTCTCCCCCCTTGACCAGTCACATACCACTCTACTCTGAGCTTGAAACCTAGCAACAAACATGAAAACCTAACCCTGCTCGATTGGGATAGCATTGTCTTCGAGCTGAGCCACGACGACAGCTGTAGTAATGTATTAACACACGTCGTCGGAGCAGGGATTTTCTGAATTTTGAGAGCGCCTGATCTTACAAATTTAACAAATTGTTTTTATGATTAAAACAAACTGCAACGGGAGTTTGATTTATTTGCGGTTTCTGGATGCATCGCAGTTTTAGTGTCCCCCCTCCCACTTTCCCTGTCCGTGCCCATCTTCTTCTTCTCGTAACCAAGTTTATCGCAGTTTTAGTCTCTCCGTATTCAGGGCGCTGAGGGAGTGCTGTATATTGTCGTTCAGGTGTTTTGTGTTCAAAAGCATTTCATCATTTGAAAGATCACATCTTTATTTGGGACCGCCCTTTCGGGAAATTAGCATCACATCTCACAAGCTCGTCGGAAGACGAAGTAAAGAATTGATTCATATCAATTTTGAAGTCGTCAGTTGTCCCATGCTTTTCAACGTTTTTTCTTTTCGTACTCTGTTCCTTTGCAACCGTCTGACTTTTAATTTAACGGGAGAGCGTTTTTTGCAATTTACAATGTTTTAACTCGACGTGTCTCGGGGTATGGTGGCCTTTTTTCACATGTATCATTGGCTGTCATGTTTTTAGGTTGCAGTAGCCTACTGACCGCTCTGCGACGAAGCAGGGATCGTAAACGAGTTCGGCAAAAAGTCAACCGCCTATCGGCCCGCTTCCCTGCGGTGGGGCTCGACACGCTGAAAAGTGTGCTCTCGGCCAACGGCGGCGATGTGGGAAAGGCGAAAGCGGCGTTGGAGGCAGCGGGACTTGAAGCCGCGGAAGCTGTGCTTCGACGACACGAACAGGCTGCCTCGACGAGTAGAGTCGACCCGGCGCCCGCGAGCTTGGACGCGTTGCTCGAGCGGGATCAAGCACGGCAGCAGTTGGAGCGCGTCCGGTCGAAGGAGGAGTGGGTCAGAGCGCGGGCGAGCCAGATGCGACGACGGGAGGGCGGCGGCGGCGGCGGCGGGCAGCAGCCCAACTTACAGGACATTCGACACGACGCGCAACAGTATAAACGGCTGTGGGTGCAATGTATTCAGAGCGCGAGTAGCATGCGCTGCGCGGGCGACTACCGCAGCGCCGGCGAACTGATGTCCAAGGTCGGCGCTTCATGAGAAACCCAAATATTGAACACCTCGGAAACCCCATTTTACTGTATTCGCCCACTCAAATCCGATCAATTCGCGTCGAAGAATCATTCATCTCTCATCGGATTGATCCAATTTCATATTTTTTGCCGGTTCTTTTGCGGTCTTTCAGGATCTTATTTGAAATAAACACAACACACAGCAATGAATAAGTACTGAACATTATACAAAGCTTACTCCGACTCGCAAATTATGAAATGCGCTATGATCAGTTTTTTCCTACATAGCTTTTGTGAATGAAGCCATGCACTAACAAATAATCGCTGACATCCAATGCTTTGCGTTACATCCCCTAAAATATATGCATTCGGGTGGTTGTGGGGCCCAACGGTGAGCGCTGCCCCGGGTTGTGGTGCCGGTGAAAAGTGAATTGTGCCTAACACATCGTTGGTGGGGTGGTAGGGGATGGAGTACAAGGCGTTGTACGAAGAGCACATGCAGAGGGCGAGCGACGCGAGTGCGACTGCTATGTGCGCCCCCTCCCTCGCACTGAAAACTGCAACCGTTCCGGCGTAAGCATGCACAAGACTCGGACGGTCGACGAGTGCTACTGATGAAGGAGGACAATGGCACGACTTGGTCTTATGCTGGCAAACTACAAGAGGCTAGATCCGACATGGTCTGACTCGATATATTTCAAATTATTTGTACTCGATGGCGGCGTGAAAAAAATTGATGGTGTGTGTGCGCACGATAGGAACCGACACCGGCGGAACGCGCACACCCACGACCTACACGGGCAGACGGTGCAGGAGGCGAAGCGGGCGGTGGACACCCTACTCGCCGTCCCTCTTCAGCTGAAATGTACGCACCCACGCTTCTGCTCGTGGCCCTCGTTGTCCTATGCGTATTGATTGAAGCCAATCGAACCCCCCCCCCCCCCCACCCCCCCACTAAACATCCGCCCCTATCATGTTGTACATCTTTCTGTGGCTTTGTTTTGGAAGGCCAAAATAATTTCAATTTAATGGCATGTAGTTGCGCTTGTCGACAAGCACCTCCCTCTCCGCTCCGGAAAGTATGGGATCGGCACTCAAACTTAAATGACACTGTGGGTGACAAACAACTTTGGCGTCGGAATAAAGCGCACCGCATGTTTGGTGTCATTGCCCCTAACTAAAACACAGGGCAAAGTAACCACGGGCATTTGTGCGACTGCGTGTTTCATCAAGGGTGAGGCGGCGGCCTGGCACATACATTGCGAAGTCACTGTGGTGTTATGAGGTAGAGGGGGGGGGGGGGGGGGGGAGTTGCGTAGGGCTTGAGTTTCTAAATTACTGTATTTAATCGTTTTTTTGAAAGAACGTATAATATGTCCTTTAAGCTATAGTTATATGTATTCTTGGTGCAATATACGTTTGATGAAGAAAAAAACTGTGCTTCTTACTCGTCTGTATTATGGCGTTGGGGGGGTCGGAACAAGACGCGAAATAAAATTCAATGAAATTTCTTGTAACACTTCATATGTCTGTCTTCTCTGAAGGGAAAAGAATGACATGGTACTCGTAAACGACGCCATTGAATGTCGCAGCCTAAAATAATCTAATCACACATATTTCGCCACATTTGACAACCTTGCTTTGCTTAAATCATTTGGATTTAAGTTGAATTTGCCTGTATGAAATGCTTGAGATGTCAGTTAGACCAACAAAACATTATGTTCAACGCCATTCATGTGAAACGTGGTTTGTGTACTCTCTGCTTTCATCATTTACGCAATTCATGTCATATGTAGTGTCGCTTTGTTTGACCCCTCTGTTTCTGATCCTTGTATGTTCATGCTGCAGCCATTCTGGACTTGCGCTTAATTGTCGGCAGAGGATTGCACAGCGGCGGCGGGCAGGCGGTGCTGGGGCCTGCCATATTGGTGCGAACGCCATTTCTCCATTGCAGTCTACTGCCATTTCCCGTCGAGTCACATACACACAAACACACACACACACACACACACACACACACACACACAAAGACATACAAACGGGTATAAACACGCACGCATGCATGCATACACACCACGTTCTTACGCGCACAAACACACACCCGCACACCCACACATAGTCGCACAGGCGATCCCTCTCACAGACACACACGCACGCACGCACGCACGCAAGCTCGCAAGCACACACACACACACACGCAAACTCACGCAAATACGGAAACATACATTCCACACACATACACATTAATGCATATCGCGTACATACGCGCACAAGCACACGAACTCACGCATACATACCACACACATACGCACACACATAGTCGTGCGCACGCTGTATCTCACACATAGATACACACTCACATCGACACACAAAAGCCCATGCACGTACGCGCGCATGCATTGCACACACACACACACACACACACAACACATACACACACACACACACACACACACACATGCTCTCCCTCTCACACACACACACACACTCTCTCTCATTCTCTCTCTATTTCTCTATGCTCTCTGTCTCTCTCTCTCTCTCTCGCACACACACACACACACTCTCTCTCATTCTCTTTCTATTTCTCTATGCTCTATATCTCTCTCTCTCTCGCACACACACACACACACTCTCTCTCTCTCTCATTCTCTTTCTCTCTCTCTCTCTCCCTCTCTCTCTCTATCTATCTAGCTCTCTCTCTCTCTCACACACACACACACACACACACACACACACACACACACACACAAATTCACGCCTGTACGCACACGTACATTCCCCATGCACACACACATACATAAACACCGCGTACATATGCGCACAGGCATATGCACACACATATAGTTGAACACACGTCCCCCCCCACACACACACACTCACTCACTCACGTACGCACACATACATACATGCCACACGCGCGCACACACATACACACACGCGCGCGCACGCACAAATACTGACACAGACAGTGAGAGGTAGTGGCCGCCCGTGATGAACATGTTTACTGTTTTCCTCCGTCCAGGAGTACCTGAAAAGTGTACCTGCGGTGAAAGATGTCAAGTACAATCCGGGCAACGACGGCGAAATCCTTGCGGTGGTCGATGCCACAGGAAGCTGACAATCTCTTGAGTGCTCGCCAGAGAATGGTGTCCGATGACGGCAACTATTCGTGGTCTGCTTCAAGCTTTGGCACGGCCAGCTTTGCTAATAGATTGTTCAGCCTACGAGTCAAGTTAACGGAGGGCGCTTCGAATCAGCTGCCTTATATCAGTTGCCTTAAACCATGTATCTACCAATACTATCGATACCAATTTAATCAATTTAAACGTTAGTCAATATTGCAGTGTTGCATATATATCGTTTCCAGCGGCGGCGACTACGATTGCATGTTCTGTGTCGCCAGTCGTTTTGGCGTTCGTTACGGATATATGGACAAAGGAGAATTTTCCGAGACGAGTAGTCTTGGATGTATGTATCTGGAAAAGTTACATCGATGACGTATGTATGCGAAGGCATGATATTGCTAAAGCCATGCCAAGAATAGTTCATACCCAACAAAAATTGCACTCCCGCCCAATACACACACACACACACACACACACACACACACACACACACACACACAAGCGCATGCGCCCCCTTCCCTTTTCTCCGTTGAAATTATACCGCAATTGTACGGAAGCATAAACATATTCAACATGCATAATTGACTACGGTGAAAATTGCCAACGCACATACTTGTACAAACCTCTTATCGGCCTCAAAATATGTAAACACAAATCGCAAAACATATGCGAGTTTCATGTTCCTGAAATACCGTGACGCTCAAATGCTTGACAAACGGATGCAGGAATTGTTTACCTCATAGACAGTAAAAGACACATCAATACACAAATGCACATTTGACCCTTTTCAATCGGCCTTACTGAATCGCGCTCATTTTTGCGAGACGCTCTCTCAAACATCAGTTATAATGAAAGAAGGGGACATTTGACCCTATAGCATCATCGACCCTGAAAACCGAATAATGATACCACGTTAATCGTAAAGCTTCTAATTTGCGGCGACAGAAGCGGATTTGTTTTGCGGTGTGTTGCGGTAGAAACGCAGGAACTTATGCATGTAGGCGTCCCGCCCATTATCGCAGAGCGTCAAGGCCAATATCGGACGATTATGTACCGATCTGGATAAGCTCGTGATATAGGACATTTATTTTTTCGAAGGTGCCATTGGACACGCCTTTCTTGCTCGTCGATATTGATCTAGGTGGTCGACACATACTGTATCATGCAAAACTTTCTGCATGCGACTTGCGAATCCAAACTAGTGATGGGAGGTTTGTTTTATCAATTTCAACAGAAGTGTACATATACCGATTTTATTTACACTTATATCAAGTATGTTTTGGTCCCATGAAGCTTGCAAAGTTGACTAGAAGAATGCAACTCCCCCCCTCGCCCCCCCCCCAAGAAATGACGTTTTCGTAATTGTGTTATTTAAAAAACGGCAAAAAAACGGGTATGTATTGTTGACGATGATTCCGCGAAGTGGAACACTCAGTCATGATGTGGGGTTGGCTCTAGTTTCAGGGTGGTGACCGACCCATCTCTTTCTGTGGTCGGTTGTTTCCCGGGACCAGGTGATCCGCAATTTCCCGCATGTATCCTCCTCCCCTTGCGGTTGACTACGCTGCAAGGGATGCGTTTATACGGGCGATGTAATATCGCTATAATCCTACCACAACGCTAAGGTACTCATGTCGATGGTGGGTACCGACAAGCGGAGAGGTTGGGGCACAAGTGGGTGCGTGATCAAAACCGCGAGCGTGCCGGTTACGGACGTCTTAACCGAAACCCTTCGCACGTGATTCTTCCGGCGGCGGCCGATCTCGAGAATTGTCGCTGCCATACCGTGCGGCTCCTCGCGCCGCGGTTGTCCTCCTCACTGATGGTGTCGAGCTCCACCCTCCCCTTGGTCGGCTAGATTGCATGAGCGCCAGTCGACGTCGAGCGAGCGCCCTTCTCCGGCGCCACTTCCTGGTTGTCCGCCGGCAGTTCCAACACCCGCGTTCCACCGTTGATCCGACCGTTCTTGCTCTGCTCCACACTTGAAACTCGTGACCCATTCCCCCAAATAGGACGACGTTGTCTAACGCGTATCGGGTTTTGCAAGAAATATCAAAAGCACCGAGCGAGAGATCTTGACGCTCGTGTATGTAAATTGCGATTTCCAAAACCCTTTGTACAAAGCATGGCTCCCCGGCAGAAGAATTGATAATGAAAATGGTTACATCATGTACCGTTCTACGGTGCACGCGGTTGTTGCCCAAGGAGATATTGAAATGTAAAATATAGACCGGCACCCCTATTCCTACATACTTCTAGGGACTAAGACAATAATACCGTACTTGGGAGTGTAACCAACTTCTGACCGTGCTTGCGGATGGAATACACTGCATTGCGAACTGCTCAGCGGAAAAGTCCATGCTTGAAACTATAAAATCCCTCTTCACCATGAAAAGATACAGATCCTTAAATTAGTTCTACTATCGCCAACTCCGCTTGCCGTCCTAATAATAAGGAACGTGCTTGCTTGTTCCCTTCCCTTCCGTTGCTCTATGTATACACCACCACTTCGAGACTACGGCTGACGCAATCAGAGATGTCCCACCGTCGTGTTCTTTCTTTATCATTGCGCTCCGGCCGACTCACATATTAGTGAAGACTCCGAGAAGCCAGAAATAAATGTGGGATGTTTCAATTTCCGCGGTGAAGGGGGATTGCGTGGATTTCACAACGGGACCTTTCCGCTGAGCAATATTATGTAATGTAGTATGTTTGATTTTATCGTTCTGCCTGAAGTTGATTATACGGTTTTAATGACTTACTCCCTAGGAGCATCTAGGAACAAGGATTCCGGCATAAATTATGTATTCTAATATCTCCCTATAGAAAGGGTTAAAAGAGAAAGGCCCTTAAATAGCCACACAACGCGATAGCGGTACATGTTGTAAAACATTTTCATTTTTTCATATATCATTGGGCGAGGTGCGGGCAACCACTCGAGGCGACCCCATGTTAAGTGGGTCGTGGCCTGGCGCCCGCCGGCGGAGCAACGGCGGCGGCTCCGGAGGGGGGTGCGCTCGCATGCCCGTCGGCATCCCCTCACCTCCCCGTGGTGGGCGTTTTAGGGCATCCCCTCACCACCCCGTGGTGGGCGTTTTAGGGCATCCCCTCACCTCCCCGCAGCCGTGCCAAGCTTGGCACGGTAGGGGGCGAAGAGGGCCGACAGCGCGATCCGCGGGATCAACAGTTGTCGGGATAGCCATGTACATAGGACTTTTGAAAAACGTAATTTATATGCAATACCAACGCCATGATCTCCCGCTCGGCCCCTCCGATATGTTTTTTCGCAGTCTAATACTTTTGGATAAAGTACTACTTTGAGGGGGTGGGGCCTGTACCTATGGAGCGTTTGATGGCGAGGAGGGTACGGCCGGATCAGCGGTGGGACGCGAGCGTTGGAGCTGGTTGTGGCCATCCGGGAAGCAACGCCATGAAAGGGCGCTCGCTAGGCGTCGACCGACCATGTGCTACTCAAACCTTCCCGGGGGTGAGGCACGACATGGCACAGGCCGGTGGCCAGTCGCAGGCGGAGGAGCAACTAGGTGAGGCGGCAGCGATCCTTAGGATCAGCCGCCGGCGGAAAGCCCTATACAAAGGGTTTTTTTCCCTATCTATGTCTCGGTCCCCCAAAATTGCCCTCGAGGTGACGGGGGACCTCGACAAGGAGGAAAGTCGCGCCGGAAGGAGCGGCAACGACCTTGGGGCGGGGTTCACGGGATGCGGTGGCGGGATCGACGAGCGCCCACGTGAGGAGGTGTTTTTTACCAGCCTTTCCCCTCCTATCTTCGGCAAGACCGAAGTCACGCGGGAGCTAGATTTGGCTGGCCCGTCGCCCTTCCCGACCGTCGACCGGCCTAGGCCGGTCGGCGCCCCGGTTCGGTGGGAGCGGGCCGTGCATTGTGAAGGTCGAGCAGCAGTTTGGTTTTCTTTTTCTTGACAAGTAGGTTATTTTTAGATATGTTTTTTCTTGATTACAAAATTATTACGCTGTTACTGCTTAGGCGGGGGGTGCTGTGGCAATTGCTGCGATTGCTTACACTTCTTAAACTCCCTAGGAGCGTCGGCAAAAAGTTAAGCTAAGTGTGTCGATAGGTGTACCTGGTCAAAGAGAACCGGGGTTAAACTTGCTCGTAAGTCTTGTATGGCTTGGTGTAGAGACCCGATTGATGGTTGCCGGTCCAGTTTGCCGGTTCGCTATGAACAAGTTCAATTTCAATTTCAATGGGTCGTGGTGTAGGGCCGGCGGGTTGGTTGATTGGTTTGACTGTGGGAGGGTGTGTCGTTTTCCGCGACACGGAAACGGGGAAGAGGTTGTGAAGTTTGCTTGGTTGGGTCTGCAAGAAGGGCGGGGGCGGAGGCCGCATGGCCGGGGACGGGGCGAGGCATCTTGCCGCTGGCGTGACGTGGGAGGAGGCCTTCGGAAGCATGTATTTTTTTGTATTTCTGTTGGGGGAAGTCCCGTTTTGCCGGGATCGCTGATCTGATAGAGGCTTGTAGAGCGAAGACTTTGGCGCCATCAGAGGAGTTGCTGGATTATGCTCCTTGGGGTTTGGGTGTTGTAGGCGCTTATTGGTGACTGGTTTCCATTCTTCGGCAGCCTCAACAACGGTTGGGTGTTGTGAGGATAGTTCCGATCGGAGGGGGCTATCCTCCTCCATAGCCACGGGCAGGTTGTTGGTGTTGCCGTGTTGGGTCTCAACGGCGTCGATAAGGCGGGGTTGGGTAGTGCTAGGGCGTAGGTGTCGGTGGGTTCCGCTAGTGTTAATAGTTAGTCAATCACCTCGTAATTGGCGCAGTGGGTTATGTAGACGCTTCAGCTTGTTAGTAGCTTGAGATAGGAAGGGGGCTCGGACGGTAGGCGAAGAGAGGCGACTTAAGCCTCCTAGAAAGCTGGCTTGGTGTATGCCCATGGAGATGGAGGCGAAGACGATTTTGTGTCTCTCGGTCGTAGCATGCACGTGACACGGTCGGGTAGCCTTGAGGGGTCATCCACTTGAAGCCAATGTGCCCCCCGACAGTTCTTGATCTCGACAATCACAGCAGTTGGTACCTCCTTTATCCCCTACGCATATATACTGTGCAAGGCCTAGCACGGCTATGTGATTACCATCGTTGACCACGTGGAGATGGAGGTAAGTGCCGACGGCCATGCGAGCACACCCCCCTCCGGGGCCGCCGATGGTACGCCGCCGGCGAGTGCCGCCTACTTGCTAGTTGAAAAGGCCATTGCCATTTTTTCTTAATGAAGCAATTAATTGTAATTGTTTGTAAAGGGGCGTAATCTGCCACATGCAAGCATAAAGTGGAGAGGGCGGGGTGGGGCAATTTTTGGAACCATGAGCATATTACATAAGCCATGGATCTTCTAGTACGTACTTCAACAATACTAGCTTTGGTTGATAGAATAGGTCGATGTCGCATCTTTTTCCAGAAGCAATGCATAGTGATGTTCTCAAAAGTATGTAATATGCCGTATTATGCAGGCATAACATTGAGATGGGAAGGCGGGTATATTTTGGAACCATGGCCGTATTGCTAAATGCACCATCACAGAACTCAAACCATATGGTGGCCTTAGCCACGCATACCTCCATGTAGTTAGTAAATGCCATGTGATGTGGATGCTGAGTGCTAACGGTCATTGCATCATGTGACCGACTACGTTGCGTCATGTTACTAACGCGCAAGTGTGTGTGGCGGTTAGCCTCTGAAAGCTAAACGCTAGCACAAATCTGTTCTAATCTGTCAAGTTCTGTCGTTGCAAGATGGCAAGATAATGTTGTCGAGAGGCAATGGTCAAAGATGTTTCACTATTGTACTTAAGCACTATATGTTGTAAGTGAACAAAGGAATTGTTAAATGGTTCTGTCACCTCCCTCTACTGCGCTGGACTTAAATAGGTTTCAGCCCAGACTAGTTACGCCTGCAAGCTTCGCTTACGTGTCAGGCGTCAGTGCTGCTCAACCGTCGTCATTTGTCCTCGAGACACGGCCTGCCTAGCATTGGCGCGTCGTCTAGCTAGTTAGATTAATTGTGCGTATCTGTACGTACCGGGAGGTACTGGTCGTACAGTAGCATCAGTGCCCTTATAAGTATTGCAGTAGCGACGTACCCACGTTTGTACGTCCGTGCTGTGGAAAAGCACGAATTAGCGTTTGTAACGAGTACCTGTACAATGTCTTGCAATATACTGTTGCAGGACTGTACTCGTCACACTCGTACCCTCCCCCTCTTGACAGATCTTGAGGCCGCCGCGAGGCAGACCTCCGTGGTTCTTAGCTCCTTTACTGAAGCAATTACTGAGACTCAAGAATGCGCGCTGCTTGAGCGTGCATGAAGTCGATGTACGACTGAGTCTTGGCGAACTTGCGCCATTGGCGCGTCTCCAAGAATTCTTGTAACGCAAGCGTCCGGTGTACCTCGTTTAACCGGTGCCAGACATGTGGAATGTTGTCATCACTGAAGTGCGTCATGAAGAACAGATATTTGCCTCGTCGCCCAGGTAGCGACTTGATGCACACAACAGAGATGTGCAAGACATCAAAATCCTCGTCGTCTCCTTCAGGTACAGTCACCGGGACAGCTGGTCGTAGCGGAGCGGTAGAGCAGGGTCTCAAGTTGTTAACGTGGAACACATGATGTAAGCGTATTGTCGCTGGAAGTTTCAACCTGTAACTGTGTTTTCCAATCTGCTCCTCCACTGAAAAAGGTCCAAGCTGTCTGTCTCTGAGTTTCCGGTTCGGTTGTCCTCTCAGAAAAAGGTTTGTCGTGACGACTGACACCTTATCTCCCTTAGCGAATTGGGGCGTTGTAGACGGTTATGTGCGTGCTTGCGTCTCACCCTTGTGTAGTTGTAACACTGAGCGTACCAGGGTGTGCACGTCTTGTAACAATCTCAACCGTTCTGTTGCGTCTTGCGAAATTGGAATCGAAGGTCGCAAGCTGAACAACAGGTCAGGAGGCTCCTCAGGAGAGAACCCAAAGTTAGCCTCGAACGGAGTGTGCTCAATTCCGAGTGCACGCGATGCGTTGTACCCGAATTCCACTTGCGGTAGTAGTGTCGTCCAATCAGAGCCATCATAGCATCAAAAGCAACGAAGAAGGTGCTGAAACGAGATGTTCACGCGTTCTGTCAACCCGTCCGTTTCTGGATGTCGGCTGGAAGACATGTTCAGACGCGTTCCGAGGCGTCTCCAAAGTGTCTGCCAGAAGGCACTGACGAGTTTCGGGTCGCGGTCGCTAATCAGCACACGGGGCAGTCCATGTAAACGGTAGACTCCATGTAAAAAAAAAGTTGCAGTTTCTTCGGCAGTAATCGACTCTGTGCATGGCAGAAAATGGGCCATTCGTGTTAGATGGTCTACTACAATCAGCACACTGTTAAAGCCATTGCTTTCAGCCTTTCAGGCAAGTGTGTCAGGTAGTCAAGACCAACTGTGTGCCACGGTCTGGGTGGAACAAGCAATGGGTAAAGAGTCGCAGCCATCTGCGGTCGAATCTTTGCTCGTCGACACACGACGCAGCGTTCACAGAAATCTTTCACGTCTTGGCGAATTCGTTTCCACCAGAATCTGTCGAGTGCTTTAGCAAGAGTGCTAGCAACTCCTCTGTGACCAGCTGACGAACTTTCGTGCAGCTCTGTGATCACTCTCAGTCGGAGCTCAAAGTTCTGTGGTATACAGAGGCGATTGAGGCGCCAAAAGTATCCATCTCTGGCTTCTATCCGGCTGTCTTTCGTCCACTCACCATCGTCCCCATAAAACGAATCTTATGAGAACCCCTCGCGAATGAGATCAGCGAACTCAGGGCTCACTTGTAGCGCGTCAAAAGCCAGTAAATTTAACTGTGGGTCTTCAAACAGCAGCTAGGACTTCCGTCGTAATTCTCGATCTGACGGAACCTCGCCATCCCAAAATAAGGGTATTGTGGCCTGAGGTACAAAGTTTGGACGCCGGCTTAACGGGTAAGCTTCGTTCAGAGCTCCCTTGCGATATGCAAGTGTCATCGAGCCCACAAACGGTTGCAAATCCCGCAGGTATCTTGCTTGCCGCTTGTTCAACATGTTGTTGGGTTGCCTGAGCAGATGCCGCAGTGTGTCGTGGTCTGTTACGACAAGGAACTTAGAGCATCCTTCAAGATAGCACCTCCAATGCTTGACAGCTTCGCATACGGCCAAAGCTTCTAAGTCGTAGGCAGAGTAAGTGTTACCACGCTCAGCTGGATTCAGCTTACGCGCCCAGTAAGAGACTGGTTGAAGACCTCCTCCTTGGTCTTGCAACAAGACTGCTGCAATCCCCACTGTTGAAGCATCTGTAGCCACGGTGAACGTCGCGTCCGAGCTGACCTCCGGAAGGATCAGGCATGGCGCGGAAATGAGCCGTAACTTGAGAGTCTCAAAGGCTTCCAAACAGGCAGGCGTCAGCGTAACCTTCTGTGGCTGGGACTTCCGCAGTAAGTCCGTCAATGGAGCCGCAAGGTCGCTAAAATGGTGTATGAATCTGGCGTAGAAATTGCATAACTGTACGAAACTGCGAACCTCCTTTTGCGTCTTGGGCATTGGCCAGTCTGCAACGGCCTCGACTTTCTTTGTGGAAACCGAAATTTTACCGGCTGACACAGTGTAGCCCAGGTACTCCATTTCTTGCAGTCCAAAGAAGCATTTCTTAAGGCGTAATTTCAGCCCTTCCTCCTTGAATCGCTGTAGCACTAGACGTAGGTGCTCCAGGTGCTCCTCCAGTGTTCGACTGTAAATGCAGACGTCATCCATGTAGACTGTCACGAACTTATGTAAAAAGTCGCGAAGAATGTCGTTCATCATCCGTTGAAATGTAGCCGGTGCGTTGCACAGGCCAAACGGCATGGCGACCCATTCCATTAAACCATCAGGGGTCTGAAAAGCCGTCTTGTGAACGTCTTGGTCACGCACTCGAACTTGCGAGAACCCGGAGGCGAAGTCGAGGTGTGTGTTAAAATTCGCGTCCTTAAGTTCGTCCAGTGTATCATCCACTCTCGGAAGTGGGTAAGCATCTTTACGCGTAACCTCATTAAGGCCACGGTAGTCAATGCAGAGACGTAGCGAGCCATCAGCTTTTCGCACAAAAAGAATTGGCGAGCCGAACTCACTGTAGCTGGGACGGATCAGACCAACCTCCACTGCGTCTTTAAGCTGTCGATTTAGCTCAGCGCGCTCTGCAGGTGACAATCTGTTCAGCCGTTGGCGTTGCATCGGGCCAGTTGTTTCAATGGGATGATCCCACTGTCGGCTTACAGGTGGAGAGTCGACAGGTTGCAGTAACTCCGGGAAGTCATCGAAAAGTAACGACCGGAAGTTGTCACGTTGTTCTGCTGTTAGCTCCTCTCCAATGTGAAAGTCTGTCGGTTGTTCTGCGGCTGACGTAAGTTCAATTACGTAAAATTCAGCATGACGTCCTTTGCTTCGGCGCGTCTTGCGCATGAGTTTCTGAATTTTAGTAGACGACAGCAGTAGACACTCAGGGCGTCGCTCCTCGAGTGTAGTCTCCACAGCTGTGCCATCCATCAGTGCAAAAACACTGGTTGTACCAAAATGTAAAGAGGCATGTTCGTCATCAAGCCATGGTAAACCCAGGATTAAATCAGTTGTACGTAAATCACGTAAGACGTAAAAAGTCCGGTGAAATTCGTGTCGAGCCAGCTCAAAAGTAACGTCGCAGACTGTCCTAGAAGTTACTCGTTGTCCGTTGGCGAGTCGAACTGGCGTCTTTGTCACAGACCTCCGAGTCTATAAAGCAAAGCGTCGTACAAAGTCCTCTGACACAAAATCAAGCGTCGCAGCGCAGTCCACTAATCCAGAAATTTGGTGTCCGCCATCAGGAGATTTCACAATCAGCTCGGTTCGAATTAACGGGCGAGCTTCCGTGAGGTCAGTCAGTAGAGCTATAGCTGGCGAAGAAAATTGTTGCGGCGTAGCGATGGACGGTTCCGCGTCGTCTGTAGGTACAGGTACCGAGTTGGGTTGTTCATATGCTGTAGATGTTGTCGAGTCGTAAAACGCACAATCTGCGTCGACTAACCACAGCTGTACATGCCAAGGAGCTGGAGCAACCACCTCCTGTTGCGCTGGGTTCCCCAATGATTGTCGAGTAAAAAGCTGTGTCCTCGCTGGGAATTCTTGGTCGAGTTTCCAGTTTTTAGTCACTTGAGTAAATTTCGCCCATTTCGGTAGTACAAAAACAGCCATCGTAGATGTCGGAGATGTTCGACGACAATCCTCAAAATGCTGCGCAATCTGCTCAGCTAACTCCCAGGGTGGGTTGATGAACACCCGTTCTCCTGACAAGTCCCTCTCAAGAATCGAGTCACTCGGCGAACAATGAGGTAAGCCACAGTGCGAGTTTAGACCTTCATCATCAGCACATCCCTCCAAAATGAAGTTGAACCGTGCATGCAGAGGGTCAAAGACTGAGTCAACCAGTTTCCAATCAATTGAACGTCTGGTTACAGTTTTACGACTCTGTCTCTGCTTAGTCTGACGACGACGACCTGCTACTAACGTTGCACGAGTCGCGATTGTAGTCGATGGAGATGCCGAAAGTGTTTCGACGACCTCTGTCGCTAACAATGTCTCAGAACGAACAGTAGATGTAGCCGGCTGCTCCAGTTCGTCGGTAGAACAGCCTTGCCACCATCATTGCTTCTTAGATTCTGCTGGTGCCTTGCCCTTCCACTCCGGGCATTGGAACAGTCGGTGTCCCTTCTTGTGGCACTTGAAGCAGAGTCCCTCCTCCATATGACGCTTACGTTCTTCAGCTGTCATCGCTTTTGCGAGTGTGTTGAAATCATCACGACCAGATGTTTGGCCACGTCCACCATTGTTGCCTCCACCACGTCCACGTCCGCGGCCACGACCACGGCCACCTCTGTTACGCTTCCAGATGTTAGAGGCTTCGTCGAGAGAGTCCTCAAGGTTGCGCTTCTTAGTAGGTTGGGCAGATGGGCGAGCAGTAGACTTCGTGTTGCCGAGTTCCGGCGAATTTGTTACGACGTCATTCAGGAAGTTTTGCAGCTCCACCAGAGTAATCTGGTACCCCTTTTGAGCTCTGTGTGACTTAGCATTGTTTTTCAGCGTAGTGTTCGCTAGGCCATTAATGAAGCGCACACACTGAACATCAGATGTCAGGTGCTGACGAGAACGGCGTAAGAAGTCGTTGTACTGCTCAGTGTAGTTCGCGTAACTCATCGTGCTGCTCCGCGAAAAGCTGAGCAAAGCGTTAATCGCGTCATCCTGGATGTTCGGAAGAAACGTTGTCTTGCGTAACTCAGTAACAAGCCCGTTGTACGTAGATGGAATAGCAGCCTGAGTTTTCCGGTTCAGCCACCACCCATTCAGGTGTCCTGAAAACTATGAAGTAACCCATATCACTGAGTCGTACGAATCAGGCGTAATCCCAAGCATGAGAAAACGCTGAGGCTGAGCTTCAAGCCAATCCTCTAGTTCATTAGCTACCTTGCCATTCTGTAACGGCGAATTAATTGCAGCCTTGCGCTGGGTCTCCGTGAGGGTAACACGTAGTCCAACTAGGTTGTGGGTAGGCATCGGCATTCCCACACGTAAATCAGTAGGCCCTTCACCAGTCAATCGATTAATGTGTCCACGAATTAACAGCCAGACAGGACCAGAGTCGACCGTTGTAAACCGGGAGTGCATGTGGAACTGTCTCGGGATAGATGTGTCGTCTTGCAGGACTGGAACGTGTTGATAGACCGCTCGGAAAAAGGATTCCCATTGAGCCACGTAACCGAAGTGAAGTAACTCACTCTTGTGCTTCTCAGCACGAAGTAACCCTGTCTGAGCGGGCGTAAGATTCAGACCGTCAATGTTGATTGTTTCCGGGACGACGTAAGTACCATCCGGATTAACTGTCGACTGTGCTAAAACAGCATGTTCAACCTGAGCAGGTGTGCGTAAGTTGTTCGTAGCAAATAAGACATGAATAGTAGCCGAGTACACGTAGACAAGCTGTCGTCCTTGAGGTAACGTAACTACGACATGAGCGTCACTCAACAGCGTCAAATCATCCGGTGTCAGAATGAGACCGGTTTCCTCGTGTAACTCTCGAACAGCAGCGTCGACAGGCTCTTCGTTAGGTAATATCAAGCCAGTTGGGAACCAAGTTTTACCAGAACGAGGCTCACGTTGTAATACTAGCTTCAAGTCAAACTGTTTAGCTCCTCCAACGTGAATTACCAACACCACGTAATTTCCGGGTCTTAGAGAAGCCATCTCAAATCAATCAAGCAACGTCGAGCGAGTCAGTGAGCAACGAAAACGTGCGTCGACCCAAGAGCTCCGAAACCAGTGTGGCGGTTAGCCTCTAAAAGCTAAACGCTAGCAAGAATCTGTTTTAATCTGTCTAGTTCTGTCGTTGCAAGATGGCAAGATAATGTTGTCGAGAGGCAATGGTCAAAGATGTTTCACTACTGTACTTAAGCATTAGATGTTGTAAGTGAACAAAGGAATTGTTAAATGGTTCTGTCACCTCCCTCTACTGCGCTGGACTTAAATAGGTTTCTGTCCATCTAGCTTACGCCTCGTAGCTTTGCTTACGTGTCAGGCGTTAGGGCTGTCTAACCGTCGTCATCTGTCCTGAGACGCGGCTCGTGTAGCATGGAGAATCACGACGCTGCCCATTCTGCATAGGAGAACTCGCTTAGGCGCGTCGTCTAGCTAGTTAGATTAATTGTGCGTATCTGTACGTACCGGGAGGTACTGGTCGTACAGTAGCATCAGTGCCCTTATAAGTATTGCAGTAGCGACGTACCCACGTTTGTACGTCCGTCCTGTGGAAAAGCACGAATTAGCGTTTGTAACGAGTACCTGAACAATGTCTAGCAATGTACTGTTGCAGGACTGTACTCGTCACATGTGGCAGATTGCTAGAGAGCAAATAACGAAACAATTACTTGCTGCATGTGACTACACTCCTCCACAAAAGTCCATACAATATTCCGCAATTCGCAAGTAAAAAACAATCAAGCGTCGATATTTTGTTAACAAATCTCCTGAAATCCTATGTAATGCTTTGGCGCCCAAGAATAATGCGCCGACAGCAACGGGGGCCGAATTCGAGCACTGTTGGGATTGTGTAATTGAGTTTATCGCGCCCGCACTCGTCCGGCACGCTCTTTCAAATAGTCACCGTGCTGAGAAACGAAAAGAGTAACGGGCGCACAATGCCGCAATATGAATGCTTATGCGACTGCCGAGCAAATATAATGCATAGGCGGTGGAGGGGGGAGGTGTTGGGCAGGCCGCTTTGGGGGAAACTCACAAAATCGCGTATGTAGACTTACCACCGATATACGCACAACCCAAGGGCAAGGTGCTTTCAGCCACAATGTTCAAACGAGCAACAATGTTCAAGCTAGCAACTTGCTCAAATATGGTCAAACCTTTTCAAACACGTTCAGTTGGACGCGTCGCTTCAATGCGCGTCAAGAACATATACTTTGGAGTTCAAACATCTAACATCAAACATCTAAAGTTGGACCTCGCCCCTCCCGAAAGCCAATCGCCCTCGCATGTTTACATATCGTGGAGTGTTTATCCAAACCTGCGTCATGTGCGATTTTGCTTGCTTGCCTTCCGAAAACATCACCAGTGCCTGCGGCGTGCAATTCCGTGCTCTATTCACACACCCGCAAACCAAACCTCGCGCATTGATCACGGCACCCACGCATCCAAACCCCATCCATAAAGTCCCCAAAATTTCGGTTATGTGGAAAAGGGAGTAATAAGCAGCTTGATGTGAGCGCTCAAGCAATGCCTAAGCGTGGCGCTCAGAACGACGTGTGGAGTTCGGACAATTTCATGCCAATGTATGGGCTTAATTCGACAATCTCCATTGACAACACTCGCTTTAATATGAGATCTAACCACCCGGTTGACGGCTTCCTGCTTGCTACCCGGTTCTCCTACAATTGGGTGGTACTCGGGTGTCGTCGTGTTGGACGTGGTGAGAGGGGAGCGTGTTCTTGACTAGCTTATGCTTAACATAATGCATGTCCGGACTTTGTGGAGGTGTGAAGTTAAGAAAGAATGCGTGAGAGCGTAACCGCTTTGCAATGTTATCGAATATAATTATTATGAAATGAAAATGAAATCCGGCTTGTCCCCTTCTACCTCTACTTTGCTTGCTTAGGTTGTCCAGCCTAGCTTGCTTTAGGGTTTTGGGTTATGCTCTAAACACAAAACCCTAAACTGTAAACCCTGAACCATATAAACCCAGTTATTTTGAAGGGTCACGCGACCCTCGGAAAAGAGTCGCGTGAGGCGCGATGGTGTCGCCTCGGAAAATCATTGGTCCGGCGCGTCTTGACGCTTTGTAGTTAGACTCACCGTCGCCCGCCGGCGACGCAGCGGTGGCGTCCCCGGAGGGGAGTGCGCTCGCATGCCCGTCGGCACTTACCCCCACCTCCTCGTGGAGGGCGATGGTAACCCTACAACCGTGCCATGCCTAGCACGGTTGGGGGCTAGGCGGGGTGAAATCCAACGGCTGCGATCCGCGGACTCGCAGATGTCGGGAAGCCTCAATACGGAGGGCTCTTAAAAATACGATTGTACAACAACGTCAAGATCTCCAAATCGGCTAGTCAGACATTTCTTTTCAATGCTTGATACTCCGTGCATACTCTCTTATCTACGAGCGAGATTTGTAGAAGAGGGGTCGTTTGCGGCGACGAGGGTACAGACGGATCTGAGTTGGCGGCGGGCGTTGGAGTCGGCGGCGGACATTCAACCGGAAAGCAACGCTTGGGCAAGGCGCTCGCCGACGGCCGACGAGCCATGTGGGACTCGAGTCTCTCTTGGGGCGAGGCGAGAGGCTGCGCAAGCTTGTGGAGGGTCGCAACGGAGCAGTACGGTCTAGCGGCGGATGTCCACATGATCATCCGCCGCCGGCAAAACCCGGTACGGAGGGTTTTCGAATAAGTATTTCCGCACCCATCAACTTTCGCGGAGCGGCAACTCGTTCCATGTGTTCGACCAACACCTGCCCTAGTCGGTACCAACTTGTCGATAGGCTGTCTCAAGCATATTGCAACGGCACACTACTCGTATTGGCGCACCCCTATCATTAATGTAAACCACTGGGGGAGGGTACGGACGGCCACGACGCGATCAGACATGTGTTGGAAAACATACGGCAAAGGACAAGGGAACGAAGAAAACTTTGGCACGGAGGCAGAAACGTCAGCCGGACGACACCGTCACAGGATTAGGTGTTTCTTCTTCCAGTCCCCCAAAGGAGGTGGGCAGACTAAGCAAGGTGGCGAGCTGCGACGGGAGGAGCATCGAATATCTCGGACGGGGGTGTGCGTGGATCGAGATAGGACCGTCGACGACCTCAGCGAGGTGTTTTTTCGCTTGTCCCCCCCCCTCTCCCCCCCCCGGCTCCGGCACGAACGGAGTCGCATAGGAGCGGAGGTCTGGTAGGCCCGACTCGACAAGCACAAGCTGACTAGCCTAGGATCCCCACCTTCCCCCTATGATAGGGCAGCTGCAAGAACACCCAACAACTATGGAGGAGGACACATTGCCTTCCGATACACCCACCGAAGCCCTGCGGCAGATAGCGTGATCCTCAGAACGCGGCCCTCAAGATCCACCAAGAGCCTCACCTAAACGGTGGATTACCATGACCGGATACTCTCCATGCGCCTCGCACTACGAGCATAGCTGCAGTATACAAATATCGAATGCCCCCCCCCCCCCCCCCCCCACTTTCGCCATGACTCGGTACCGTACATGTTAATTTTGGTTTCTGTCCACCCGTGTGGAACTAGCCATGCGCCGTCAAGTTGGGCACGGATAGGACAGTATGGGGTTGCTATTAGAGCCAACCATAGGTATATCATTTTAGGTGCCAAGGTCTTGACGTAGCCGAGGGTAAGCGGGCGGCTTGGTGGTCATCACACCGACCCGTGGGTACGAGGTGCTGCTGCGTAAAGAGGCGATGGCCGGAAAGAAAAATGTTTCAAGAAGAGTACGAAGTCAAATCGCGTGCCGGTGGCACATGACAAGGACAAAAAGACCAAGGGCGCTGACAACCACAAGGACCACATGGAGAAATACAGTAGTATGATCATGCGGGCTGTAGAGAGTGCAGTGGAATGTGTCTGAACAATATGTGCGTGCTGCGGCGACTTCAGCTCAGACAACGTTACTCAAGGATTTCAACATAACTATTAGTCAATCATGGTCCGCGCCTTTATCTCATTATCTACCAAGAGTAGCATGCAAGTGCCCACTGCCCAACTCCACAAAAGACCGGCTGTACTCAATCCCATTAGCGGTTGAAGAGCGCATCGTCAATGTTGTGCGCCGCGTTCGCATCACAAAGCTCCCCGCTTCCACAAACGCTATGATGGCATGGGCGATACACATTATCAAGGAGACAGACTATGAGCACAACTTGGATGAAGGCCATGCATCGGAGGGATGGCACCGTGGATTTCTACGCACACATGACTTCCTCATCGGAGTTGAGCGCCCCCTTGAGATGATGCGACACAAGTGACTAACCCTAGGCAACCTGGAAACGCACGTCACTGTGTGCGCTGAAGTGTTTGGAAAGGTCGGCGTTGCTCGTGTGAACTCTGACTACTACCCGAACGTCGAGGGCAGCGAGCCAATCTTTATTAACAAGTAAGACGCTTCTGATTACTTCGTTCGACGAGATAAACAACCAATGTACTAGCCCTATACTCTACCACTGTAGTCGGAGACGCTACCACTACTAGCAAGGGCAACCAAGACCGTGGGCTGCAAGCCGGGATGGAGGATGATGGGGAGTGCTTCGTTACCAAGTCGATCTCATATGCCACCGATGTCTGTGGCGGCCTCGGTACCGGAGAGGCATTACCACCCTACACTGCATTTCCCTCTCGCAATACCTATCATCATGCGTGGGCCTAGCAATTTTTGTAAGACATCAAGAACAAGGACGGCGAGTATATGGCGTGTCAATACGCAAGCAACGAGAAAAGCAGTCGTAACGAGGAGGGTGCTTCTCATTACGTGAGGACTCAATTGCATCAAGCTGTGGGGTCACCACCCTCAGAAAACGATGCCCGTAGTCATCATGGCGACGGGATATGTGATGGGATGGGCACTCGCATTGACTTCATTGTGCTTGAGATCACCGTAAAGCTGGGCTTGAAGGTCGTCCTGCGCGTCCCACACTTAAGTTTTCGCCTAATAGATGAAGACATTGTGAACTTTTTTATGCTGAAGGCAAAGCTATCGCCTCACCATATATTGTGGAGATAGTTTTAGCTTGCTTTAACGCTATATGCACTTTATTGGCATGCTATTATTGTATGACACATGCAGGCAAAATGGAGGAAGATCAAGCGCGAGACGCTTCGGGCGATCAACATCGACGAAAACGGCAACATGCGCTCACCCCCTTACGTACAAAAACTTCGCACAAATGTTCAAGGTGGCATGGGACAAGGCTTTCATCCGGGAGCGGAAAATGACGAAGGGATGAGAAAAAGAGCGCATCTTACCAAGATTCACTAGGGAGGAGTACTGGCGCTTCAAGGCCGAGCGAGATGCGGCGGACGCCAACGGAGCCACCGCATTGTCCATGGGGGGTTCCAACAGCTACACCAATGGCATGTGTAGTGTTAGCACCCCGTGTTCCACAGACGGTCGCGCCAGCCACGCCATTGACGTTCAGCTTCTAGAAATTTGCATTAGAATGTTTTTACAACAAGTACCGATGAATCGGTAGCTGTCTCGGGGCGTTCCCAATGCTACCATCTAGGTCTTAATGATAGGGTTTTACGCCGGGGGTCTCCTCATCTATCCCTCTCCGTCTAGAGTAACAACGTAACATAAATCATGCAAGTACAAGCATGAGCTATCGCTACGACAAAATATGGAAAATACTATGTCACTATCTCCACGATGCGGGGCCCGCTCCCGCCGCTCGAGGGTGCTGATCATCCTAGTCGGTCAGCGCGTGTGGGTCGAGTTAGGCCTGCCTAACCTTGGCTCTTGTACGATTTCGGTCGTACGGGAGATGGGGGGGGGGGGGGGGGGGGGAAGGCATGCGGAATATCGCCTCGCTCGGGTCGTCGTAGGTCCCGACGCGATCCACACACACCCTCGCCCGAGATGATAGCCGCTCCTCCCGTCGGAGCTCGCCTCCTAGCCTAGGCTCCCCTCCCTTTGGGGCAGGGGGGAGGAAAGCATAGCTACATTGGATGCCGTATGTTGCTCCTCCCCTCACGTCTGTCCTGGTCCGGGCAGCCGCCAACTGTTTCCGGCACCGGTTGATCATTACTACTCCGTCCGTACCCTCCCATTGTGGTTTACGCGGCTAGGGGGACGCCGTGGGCGGTGTGCACTCGCGATAGCCCTAGCATACCGCTTGAGGCATCCCACCATCGATGGTGGGTACCGACGAGAGGAGAGGACGGTTCGGAAGGTATGACCGGGTGCCGGGTACGGAAGTTTCAACCGAAACGCTTCGTAAGGGCTTTTCCTGGCGCCGGCAGGTCTAATATCAGCGCCGCTAGCCCGTGCCGCTCCTCTCGCCGCGGCTGCCCTCCTCGCCGTTGATGTCACGTTGAAACCCCCAGGATGGGTATGCTCGACCTCAAGGGCGCTTGTCGACATCGAGCGAGCGCCCTTCCCTGGCGAATGATGCTTCCCCGATGTGCCCCGATAGCTCGAACACTTGCATCCCACCGCTGATCCGTCCGTACCCTCCTCGCATTTTTTTCCATAGGCACCACCCGTCGTCCACCCTCGCCACCACCCGTCGTTTTCATCGTTCACCCCCGCCTCCTTATCGGGAGAGTATGTGTGAGTATTCTATCGCGAAGAAACATATCGGAATGCCCGAGCGGGAGAGCTTAGTGCTAGTGTACGGATATTTTGAATTTACAGAAGCCTCCGTACATGGCTTCTCGAAAGTTGTTAGTGGCGCGGATCGCAGCTACCGGTACCCCATTTAGCCCTTACCGTGCCAATGATGGCACGGCTAGACGGTTACCAATGCCCACCGCGTGGAGGTGGAGGTAGGTGCAGACGTGCATGCGAGCACACACCCTTCGGGGCCGCCGCCGCTTCGCCGGCGGCGGGCACCATTTTAGCTTCTACTATTGGGCGAGGGGCCTGCGCCAATCTCATCCGAGTAGCATGCCAAGCAGTCTCCGATGCCCTTTCCTCTCCATTTGCAAGTGGAGGTGGACCTTGCCTCATGTGGCCTCCCCAAAGTTAGCCGACTTGCCACTATGAGCATGGAGGAGATCATGGAGGCTTGCTTTTGGCAAGGCGCCGTCATCAACAAAATAAAGACCATCCTCCACCCGACCGCCGGGCAAGATGAACCGGACGACGACAACGTGCGTTACGAGGGGGAGGGCAAGAGCGGTCGGGTCACAGCCAATAGTATATGATCACGCCCATGCAACGCTATTGGTGAAGAGTACATAGCATTGAAACGTGCCCTAGACCCGGACAAAAAAACGCAAGGCAAGCGGTAAGGCACAAAAAGGGGAAGCAAAAAACGCAAAGAGGCGCAATGCAAAAATGGTTACCCACGCCATCACCCTTCTCGAGACCATCGCCGCCCGTGGCCGCGGCATGCACGGTTGAATTCCTTCATGTGAAAGAATTCAAACCTCATTGTCGCTGCATCGTTTAGTTTGTATCGTTGCTAATGTTGTCTTCACGACATATGCAATTTAGAGTTTTATGATGGAAATGGCGGTAACATGGCCGTGGTGACTTGCAAAATGGCGGCATAGGCTGTACGTTCGAAAAGGACCGAAAACATGACTTTTTGTATCAAATTGCGCTTTATCTTTAATAATAAGTGCCCAATTTTGACCAGACGAATTCAAAATTGACCGCTGCTTGCCACAAGGTGCACGCGACGGCATAGACACTTGAGATGACGAGCCGCCGGAGATTCCGTACATGTACAAGGCCAACACTGTCTTCGCTAATTTTAGTGGGGAGTGTCCCCGGGGCAGCGGTTGGCAACTCTGTACCCGTAGCGACTAGCCGGGCGCAGCGTCACCCCGCACCGCCTTGAACTGTTTATCGCTGCGCGCCACACGGGCTGCCGCCCGCCGTACCTTATACAATTTCATTTTTAATACCACCGGTCAGAATCGTGCCCTTTTAGATAAACCGCAATTTAATTAATATTAATAGCAAACCCCAGAATTGAATATTATTCTCTTCCTGGCCCAGTTCGGATTCACTGCCGCAATTTTGATGCAAAATGATGCCATCCATTTGTCGCAACAATGGGTGGCTATCAATACAACCGCCATCTTCGCAAAAAACCCCTAAATAATTTATTAATTTTTTTGGATATTATTCTTAGGGTTGCCTTATTATAATCTTACTTTTAGCCGCCAACAGACTCTTATTCCATTCCACGGCGGTCTTCCTCTTGGACAAGATTGTATGCTTTGCTATGTCGGACTTCGGAGGGACCCACGCCGCTTTCCGCTTGATGATCACGTGTGCGGTACGCCGCTATGGTTTCTTGCTCCGCACCCTCCCCCCAGATATCTGCCGACCGTACCTTGCTACTGCAGATAGGGCCGTTCGTGCGGCAGTTTATCGAATCTTGGGCGTTTCTTTGGACGCACAAACACTCGATCAACTGAATTGTGCTAAACGACAGCTCTCCCTCCCGGCGGAGTTTGGGGGGCTTAATGTACCGTCCCTCGAGCTCGACGCCGAACCTGCTCACTATGCTTCATTCACTGCGACCCTCGCCAACCTGATTACTGATTACGAGTCCGAGTCGCTAGGTCCTTTGTACGGTCTCATCCGAAAGGAACTACTGAATGTTGCCACTTCTACTTGGGCGTGGGCGGTCCAATTGCGCAATTCGTACGACTCTATCTCCACCATGGGCGGGTTTTCGGAATCGGAGCTTGTGGTTTTGACTAACACACTGAACCAAAACCTTTCTGATTATGCCGGGCCCGATGTCGAGTTGGTGGTATCTACGGTCAACAATGCGGTGGCACCCGCTACCCAAGTGACTAGCCTACAACTTCCGACTCCCGATGCTCTTACTCGCTTGGGAGATTCTGGGGGCCACATCCAACGGGGCATTTCGCGCATTCTTCGTGCCCGGGCCTACCTTGACCTCTTGGCGTTCTGCAGACCTTCCCCACCGGACTATATGAGGGTGACTTCGGGTACGGGTCGCGGGGCTTTGGCTCTCTTTTTCGCTTCACATGAGTCCAGTTTCAAGGTGCCATCCGATTGCTATATGATGGCAGCCCACCGGGTGCTTGGCTTGACTGCGGAGCGCGCCGCTCATGTTCGAAAGTGCCCTCGGTGCAATGAGGCCCCTTCAGAATCTCGCGGGTATGGATCTTCGTCGACGGTATCGGGCATCTTTATGTCGGGTGAGCGCTCAACAGCCGCTATGCTCATGGACCATATCCCCCGGTGCCCCTGCTCTTGGTATATCATTCAACTCCATGACCGCATTGTCCACGTGCTTGAAGAGTTCATGCTTGAAGCGGGGGCTACTAAGGGCCGGGACTTGCGGTTGGAGGTCCGCCGTATTCGGTCGGGAGCTTCACGTGATCGTCCTGGGGATGTGGTTTGGTTGGACTTCATGGCTCCGCACCGCCATCTTGTTGTTGATGTGACGGTTACAAGTGCTCGCACGAACACCAACGTTCCTCGTATAGGTGCTCGCCTTCCACTCCCTGGCAGCCTTGCATTGGGAGCTCAGCAAGGCAAACTTGATGCGGACCTCCGCACTTCCGCTTTGCTTGGCACGCCTTCGGTTTAGTCGGTCCATGACTACTACCCCTTCGCCATGGAGGATGGGGGCCGGTTGGCGCCGATGGCGGCTGAGTTGGTCGATCGCTTGGCTATTTTGGTGGCTGTACGTAGCTTCCCTGGCATGGGGGCCGCTGACTCTCGTTCCTTGCGCTCTGACAGTTATGTCCGTATGCAACATTTTGTTCGTCGATCTACTTCTCTTCCGTTTCGGCGTTTTTTGGGGGATGTGCGACGAGAATTCATGCAACGTCTTTCTGCTGCTCTTCATGGCACTCTGGGTTCTTATCTCCGCGACGCTTTTCAGGAGGGCAGTGCTGGTGCTGTGGCATGCC
>JAPMLY010001652.1:52500-62500 GCA_026401115.1 Tetraselmis chui
TCTCTCTCTCTCTCTCTCTTACACACACACACACACATCCAGATAGCCTCCCACACACGCCTATACATGCACAATCACAAAAACGCGCGCATTCCTATTTTTTCCTGCTGGTACATGCACGGTAACAAGCACGACTACAAATCCGATAGACGGACAACCACACACATCTACGCATACACTCTTCCCATAAAGTCCGTTACTAGTGAAATAGGGCCTTTCGCGTAGGGCGGGTCTTTATCATGTAGGGTTTATAGGGCTTAACTGTACTTTAGCTCGTAGAAAAGTGGACCGAAACTCGTGTTGACGGTGTAAAGGGGGAAGCGGGGCACAAATGGGACCCGTCAAGGCTACGATATGACGTTTTAGGGTTTGCGGCCCAACCCCGATTTCGGGGCATACCCTGATTCGGGCGCCCCGGAATTTGGATTTTCCGCACTTTGGTTGGTGAATACTCGTGAAATCGGCGATACACCATGCGGGGTTTATTATCCCAGCATGTTGTCCGCAAACATGGGAGCACGTGGGTGTGATGGTAGGTGCCGTGAAGATGCTTGACGTTTCCCGTATGAAAACCATGACCTGGGAGGCTTAGAAAAGGCTTACTTTGCCGCACAGTGGCCGATTCAAGCAAACGAAGTTGCTAATGGAAGCCCTTCCCCCATGTAAGTGTCAGTAGTCAACCAAGGTGTTCGCGTCAAATCCGCCGTCCGATGTCATCCAGGCCCTCGTACAACAAACTAAACTTTTTAGGGTTTCAAAATCTGCCACATTCGCGCGGGGCTAGCTGTCCATGGACATGTTGTACCCGCACACTCGCTTCGCCAATACGCTCAACAATCAACGCTCTTTATTTTTTCAATTCAAGGCGTTGCCCATTTCTTGCCCCATGATGGCATGGTGCCGTGCCATTTGCCGCGTGCGAAATAAAGGGTACTTGGAAAGCTCCCCGTCATTTATTACGCCCGGCAATGCGCAAGCTTTAGAGGCCAACGATCCGCGCGCTAGGGTGCTTGCACTGCAAGTCAACCGCCCGTCAAGCCTATTTGGTCCCTAGCCCGTGCTTTTTTGTTGTATTTCCGGGCACGTGGCAAGAAAACCCAGTGCACCGAACACGCCATTCCCGGTGTCGCCGCTCTCTAGACGGCCGGGCGCAACACACTCGGCGGATACTCGTGCAATTGTGCAAACATGCTTAGAACCAAGTGTCGAGTTGTCTCCCGGCTTGTCGCGACACTACGTGTACCGAGCTACGCATAGAGGCGTGCATAACATGCACGTGCACGAATTTCGGCCCGCAAAATATGGGCTTCAAATCTAACGTGTGTGCCGACAGTACTTGGGGCGTGCCGATAAAGGTGTCCATGTCTGTGAACAACTCGCGGTGGTGCGTTGCTCACAAATCAGTATTCTGCCCCCCAATTGAGTTGCATGGCCATCGCGGCAATGTGTGGAGCGTAAGGCTGCGTTTCATATAAATCCGCAGCTGCAGAATTTTGTACCGGGTACCGTGTACGAATTATTTTATCGCGACATCGACGGATCCGCACATCTTAACACAGGTGTTTCATATAAATCTGTACCCGCAGATCGAAAAGTTCTGCGGATTTGATTGTGCGGACGCCTCGGACTCCCGCAGATATCGAAAAATGTGCAGCCGCTTCGAAGCGGCTGCACATATCGGACGAACGATCCGCACATTTTATAAGTACTTTAAGATAGTATTCGGTATCGGTGCGCGCTCCATGCAGCAGTTCCCTGCCCGCATCGCAACAGCGGGGCGCAACACAGCAGCGGGGCAGTTCGGTCAGTGACACCCTTCGAACTTCAAACGAGTGCGAGCGCTCGCCAGAATATCCTCACCCGCGCCATCAATAGTCAAGATCAAGTAAGAGACTAAGTAAGTCGACGTTTGCCGGTACCGGTGAAGGATCGGGAGTCCGAGCACGACCACGCGGAAGACGAGAGTGGTGGTGGAAGGTCTCACGAAGCGCGACATACAACCCAAGACGGAGCGTGGTGCATAAAAGGAAGGCGCGGACAGTTTGTGCGAGGAGGGTGAGGAAGGCGGCGGTGAGGAGGTTGGTCAAAGCTGGCTCATCTGGCACGCCGACAAGGATATCGCATGGTTTTGCGCGGCCATCGCTCCAAAAAGTTTCACCTGCAGCATACCCGCCTACCCGGTACCGCGATGGCTAGCGCAAAGAAGCTTGGAGTGCGCGGGCATGGCGGCGTCATGGCCTCATGGGAGGCAGCGATGCTTGTGTAATCTGTATTTGTAGCGGTTGCAACAGCTATATGTATCTGCGGCTGCGGAAATATATGAAACGCACCTTTCGAGTACCTCGTTTCCGGCTGCAGAAGGACCTAAATGTACAGATTTACTGCACCTGTAGTATTTGTACGACTATCTGCGGGAACGGCTACGGATTTATATAAAACGAGGTCTAATGATTAAATCCTTGCCGCTACTAGCAACGGACTTTATGGGAAGAGTGTATTGACTTGGTGGTTTCCCCTTTGCACTGAAATGTGTTGAAGAGCAATTCGAATAATTTTCCAGTTGAAAAAATAAAACAATGTTATTTATATTTTTCCCTGTCCGCGCTCATCTGGTTCTTCTTGTAAGCAAAAATAACGTTATTTATATTTATGGTCAGATTGATTTGAATCTAGAGGTTTGCATATCCAATATCATGTGTACGGGACAGTAACTCTAGCGGTTACTGTTACCGTTAATATCGGCGCGTCTCGCCTGCAGGGCAACCACCTTTCCCGAACAGTTAGACGCAGCCAACGACCAACGACTTCCCCAACGGTCAGCTCTAGCTAGCCCGTGCCTTACAAGCCGTAGCTAGCCACGAGCCTAGGCACTCTCTGCTTTCGCGCTCAGCCAATCTAGGCTTCGCGCGAATGCAGTCTCGACTCTAGTAGTCGAGCAGGGTGTCAGTTTTACCTTTTCGTCCCATGCGCACTCGAGCGTCACGCGACACTTCCCCTCGTTCAGCTACGCAGTTCCCCAATATGCAGCCTGAGCAGTCTACGTCCGCCGCAGCGGCCGACCCTCACGCTACTACACTCGAACAACGCACAGCCGAGCAGATTCGTACGGCAGTTTTGGCATCGGAGCAACGGATTACTGAGCAGTTTTTGGCGGCTAACGCTGCCTTACTCGCTCAGCTCCGGCCGACGTTAGCCACACCTGCTACTACTGATCAACAGCAGTCCATTCCCACCGACGCGACCACAGCGACGGAGGGTGGTAAGGAGGCCCCCGAGCCACCTATCGACCTGCTCGACGACGAACCCGACCCCTCCGCGGCCGAGTTTGTCGACTTCACCTACTACGGCGAAGTCATCCCGGCCGGCCTCGAACGTCCCCCCCGAGACGTCGAGGAGCCACGTCTGTGGACTCTCACGGACGACACCGCTCGGGCCCTAAGCGACAAACGCACCCAAGCGGCATACGACGAGTACCTACACATCGGGTGCTATGCCTTCTTCGACAGTTGCGCCAACGCGGCAATTGGCGAGGCTTTGGACACGTTGTCGCACGGCCCACCTCTACCTACAGAGCAGGCGGCGGCGATCGCCCTCATCCGAGCGGGCCATCGCACCCACACAGCGACGGAGGAGGCCGCCCGTACTCGATTGGGCTTCCTCCGCCTCACCAAGGGCGGACAAACGAGCACGGATGCGGACCGCGTGTTCGCCGAATTGGCACACGAACGCTTCTGCCGACCGCGTCCTACCGCGGTCTCCGGCACATTGGACGCGCTACGCCAAGCTTTCGTCGACCGCACGCTTGAAGTCAGCCTACACGCTGCCAGCAAGGCCGCCGCCGGCGCCGCTTTCGCGAAGGTCACACCGGACAAGCCCAACGGCCCCGACGCTCGGAGCCGCAAAGCCGCCGCCGACAAACGCAAGGCCGCCGCAGCAGCAGCAGCCGCGGCACGAGCAACCCTCCCCCCCAAGCCGACCGACTCGGCTAAAACCCCAAGCAAGAAATGATGGTGTGGCCCGCCGCGCCGATTCCTGCTCCCCGACATCTTCCTTCATGCGCCACCGCGTACGTCGAAAATGGCGGGAGTGGGAGCGCATCGGCGCGAGCGGCCAAGTCCTAAGTTGGATCCGCCACGGCGTACGTGTGAAGTTCAAGCACGGCCTACGTCCCAAGCCGTTCAACCATGGCATCTCCATGCTAGACGCCACACCCGACCAACTCGAGTTTCTCAACTCGGAACTCCCACGCTTCGAGGCTTGCGGCGCGTGGGAGCGCTCTACGAACCCACGCTACGTCTCCCGGATGTTCTTGGTCCCAAAACCCGGATGCAATCAATGGCGCTTGATTATCGACCTTCGCGAACTCAACCGCTACTGCTCGACGTTCAACATGACTTGCGAGACCCTCAAGCACCTCCGCCATCTATCTCGACCGGGGGACTACTTCGTCTCACTCGACCTCGCCGATGGGTACTACACCCTTGGCATCCGGGAGGAAGACCGAGATTACTTCACGGTCAACTACCGCGGCACCTTATGGCGCCTCGCGTGCCTCCCCATGGGGTGGTCGGGCTCCGCCTACTACTTTTGCAAACTCGCGCAAGTGTTTACGAACCACCTACGCCGCCCACCACCTCCCACGCCCGCAGCTACACCGGCCGGCCCACGCCGCCCGTCCAAGCGCTTCCTCCGAAACGCGCGATGGCGAGGAACTCGACTACTCCCCTACATGGACGACTTCCTCTTCTTGGCGGACTCCTACGACGAGGCGCTCTTACTGCGGCAACGCGTCCAAGCCCTGCTCGACAGCCTCGGCCTACAGCGCAACCCCAAGAAAGGTGTGTGGACGCCAACGCAAGTCGGCGACCACTTGGGCCTCACGGTGGATTTACACCGCGGCGAGTTTCGCGCCCCAATCGCAAAACTGCACCACCTCGCGCAACACGCTTCGTCCTTGCTCGGGCGAGCAGCGTCCAACGCACGATGGCTACCCACACGCCAACTCGCAGCCTTCGCGGGGAAGGCGCAATTTCTCTACCTCGCCATCGCGCCCGCCCGATTCTTTTTGCGCGAGCTCCACAACGTTTTGGCTACCCGTACCGGTTGGGGGGGACGCGTGCGCCTCACCCACCAACTCCGGCGCGACCTCGAGTGGTGGCGCACGGTGCCCTCCCAACACAACGGCCGGTCGATCTACAAGCCCATCGAGACCGCCTATTTGCACGCCGACTCGAGCGACTACGGATGGGGGGCCGTCCTCAACGAGGACGCCAATTACCAAGCCCGCGGGTTTTGGAGCGCCACCGACCGCCTCCGACACATTACGTGGAAGGAGCTTCGGGCAGTCCGGCACGCGGTCGAAACCTTTCTCCCGCAACTCCGAGGACGACAAGTCCTCCTCCACGAGGACAACACTGCCGTGGTCGCCGTCCTAACCAAGCTAACTTCCCGGTCGCCCGTTATGATGACCGAACTACGGCGTTTGTGGTTCCTACTCGACACCAACGACATCCACATCCGCCCACGCTACATCCGGTCGGCCGCCAACGTCTGGGCCGACACGCTCAGCCGCGAACTGGACTCCGAGGACTGGCAGCTAAACCCTCAACTCTTCAACCACCTCCAGCGTCGGTGGGGCCCGCATACAATCGACCGATTCGCGTCTATGCTCAACACGCAGCTGCCACGCTTCAACGCCCGCTGGCGCGACCCCTTGTGCGAAGACATCGACTGCCTACACCTCCCCGACTCGGCGTGGAGACGCGAGAACAACTACTGCAACCCCCCTTGGTCAGCCCTACCCGCACTCGCCGCGAAACTCGAACAAGCTCAAGCCGAGGCAACGGTCATCGCCCCCTACTGGCGAAACTAAACATGGTACCATGCGTTCGCCCGCTTGGCCACCGCGACCGTGCACTTCCCAGCGTCCCGCGACCTGTTCTTCCCCGGCAGGCTAGGCAAGCAAGAAGGGGTCGGACCTCCCGCGTGGAGCATCGTGGCCTTTCGGCTAGCACCCCCGCTTGGCTCTACACCCGCCGCGGTGCGATTGGCCGAGCGATACGCCCGGACCGATTAAATGCGCCTGTACAGGACGTCCGCCCTCTGCGTACATGACCCCCGCGCTACGAATTACGCCTCGAAGCAGCACAGTCGCCCTGGTCCGCCGAATTGGCTGAAACTTTTCAAGACCTCCTAGGATAAGATAAGCTCGGGGTTACAGCGGTTGCCCTACTCAGCAACTCGCTAGCGCCCTCGACGTACCTGAGCTACCAGAGCGCAATTCGACAGTTTTTTATTTTTTGTGCAGAAGAAAATATCGCCCCGCTACAGGCCACGCCGGCCACGATGGTCCGCTACACGGCCTGGCTAGCCCTCTTGGGAACGGTCGCTGCCAGCTCGCTTCAGCCTTACTTCAGCGCAATTAACAAGTACTTCCGCGACCACCGGCGCCAACCTATCGCCGTGGGCGAACTCCTGGCGGACGCCCGCCGTGGACTCGACATGCTACAGCGCCGCCTGCTGCCCACCGCCGCTCGCCTCCCGCTACCCGCACAAGTCGCGCTGAACATCCTACACGCCGCCAACACCCTACGCGGCACTTTCGCGTGGACCCCTGCTGCCCTCCCTCAGATGCAGCGCTTAAGGGCCTGTTTAGCGGTGTGTATCAATTACACGTTTTTCTGCCGCGCCGAAACTGGCGCCCGCTGCCAGACCGGCGACCTAGTAGTCGACAGGCCCTCTCAACAAATCTGCCTGTTCGTACGTAAATCTAAAGGAGACCAGCGCCGCGACGCGACAGAAAAACCGGTCATCGCTATCCCGGTCGCAGCTAACCCCGTCCTGGCAGACCTGCTCATCTACTACACGGAGCAGCGCGCAACTTTCTGCAAAAACTTTTACAACACGCCACCCCCACTCGCCTTTTGGAGCTGCTCCCCTTCTGAACCTTCCGCCGAGTGGGGCGCCGCGGCCACCATCTCCGCCTGGCTCACCCTCGCCCTCCGTACCGTCAACTCCGCCGCCCCCGCCGGTTTCAAGTGGACATCGCACAGCCTACGGAAAGGCGCAGCGTCCGCTGCCAGCTGCATCGGCGCCCCCCTCCCCGTAATCAAATTTATGGGTGGCTGGGCCAAGCGCAGCTCGGTGACCGAAGGAAAATATATTGACCCAACCATGACCCCCACACCTGCTTCTTGGCGGTTCTTCGGCTGGCTCACTCCGTCCCCCTCGCAACACTAATTCTGGCTGTGCAAGCCTTTGGCTTTAGGTTACTGGCAAAACGTGCCCTAGGGTAAATGGTCAGATTGATTTGAATCTAGAGGTTTGCATATCCAATATCATGTGTACGGGACAGTAACTCTAGCGGTTACTGTTACCGTTAATATCGGCGCGTCTCGCCTGCAGGGCAACCACCTTTCCCGAACAGTTAGACGCAGCCAACGACCAACGACTTCCCCAACGGTCAGCTCTAGCTAGCCCGTGCCTTACAAGCCGTAGCTAGCCACGAGCCTAGGCACTCTCTGCTTTCGCGCTCAGCCAATCTAGGCTTCGCGCGAACCCACCCACCCATCCCTATAATCCTGCGCTAATTGACCCCCAGACCCTGTCTGTGGGTGTCTTTTGGCCAAATTGTAAGCAAGATGACATCTTTGGCAGATCATGCCCTAGGGTAAATCGAGAATATATCGGATAGGGGTGATATATTAAAAATGGATTACACGAAGAAGAACATGACCACGGACAGGGAAATAAATGGGAGGGGAAACAAAAGGGCAAGAGTGACAAGAGGGTCGCGGAATCCAATAATAAAGCAAGTACTTCATGGTACTCTGGGCTCCTGTCTCCGTGACACTTTGCAGGAGGGACGCTGTGCCATGCCTTCCTGTTCCTCGGGCTTGGGTTTCTTCCTCTTTTCATCATCTCGCTTGGTGGCCTCCACTGCTTTTTCTTGTAAGAATGTGATTTTTTTAATAATGAAGCATGGCAAAAGTAAGCACTACATTGTGTACAAACGTACAAACCTAGCAGATTAGACTCAGAAAAACCCTAAATATGGGTAATATATCTCGTCATCTTTCGCGGATTGTGGCAAAGTTCATCTGAGAACAGGCCTTATATATGGTAGAGTAAAAAGAATGATGAATGCCAGCGCAGCCCAGCGGATTAATTGTAGTACCCGTAGCTCTCAACAGCAGTTATTGCGCCGATATCAAATAAGATTTGTGCAGCGAGCAGCAACCAGCCGACAAGTACACTCTGAGCTTGCGAGAAAGGCGGCAGCCCCCGACAGACCGCACAGTAAACAAACGAGCCGCAGCTCGGAGCGGCTGTTGATTGACTGTAGCAGATAACGGGAGGGCGCCAGGGAATCCATCCGCAGGGGGGAGGGTACTTGTACGAGTAGAGCGGATGGCGGACGACGAGGGGTGGGTGAATCGCGCGGAGGTGCCTCAGGAGTTCGGGAAAGAGCTGGTCGCTTGCTTCGGCTGCCGTCTTATCAAGGCAAAGGGCCAGGTGCGGACCCGCCTTTTGTGGCGCTCTCTCCCGAACAGCATATTTTGTGGCGGTTTGACCGCCTCCTAATTTTTGATCGCGGGGGCTTTCGCACGACGTGTGTTCTCTGTTGTGTACTACGTACGACCGACACGGTCGGATCGCGCTCGGCAAGCTGACAGGCGCGCCGTAACCCTCTGCCGTTGTGCTGCAGTTCGTGGAGAATGGCTGCGAAAACTGCGAGCACTTCATGGGCATGCGGCAGGACTGGGACCGTGTGCTCACGTACACAACCACAGAGTTTTCGGGGTCAGGCTCCGCACCTAAATGTGTTTTTCAATTAAATTTCGTCTTAAGAGCAGAGCCGTTTATCTTTTGGCGATTGTGGTATCTTACACGCAGGATTATGAGCGTGATTGACCCTCCGTCGAGCTGGGTCTGCAAGTGGAAGCATCTGTGTAAGTTTTGGGGGTGTGCTTTGGAAGTGCTTCTGCCTTTTCATTGAGCCGTGAATGACTTTCTGACTACTCAAATTCGGCTTTGTATATTTGGCCTTGGTGGACTGCAGCCAAAGCGATTCCGGGGTGTTATGCGGTGGGGATACAAGGCAGGATGGACCCAGACCTGCAGGTGTGCAAATTGAAACGCTGCAACTACCAACTTCTCAGTCATAACTCGGATAACATTCGGTGCTTCCATTTATTCATGTGTTTGCTTGATTTGCCACATGTGATATAGCTGGGTAGGATTCCCACAAGTGCATGGTGATTATTTTGCTGGTCTGCTCTAAGACCCCTCCTAACCCATCGTCGCCCGGCCACAGGACCTACTAGAGAACAATGGGATCACTTGGCACAAGGTAGTGGATGGTGCGGGTGGCGGGCGAAACTAGTGACTGTGCGTCACTTCGCTGGAGATAGGCGACATTTAGGACGGCATGCGGACCACTGGAAAGCCTCTATCAAGCTCCTTCTCTCCTTCCCACTCGCTTTCCCCCACTTGCTGTGAACCAGAGAGCTAACCTCACGCATGGGATGATGGGTTTCAGATTGTTATGGATTGTTTAAACTCAAAATGGCGGTACAGATTCACAGAACGCGAAATGTGCATGCCGAACACAGCTGGTCCTCCATATGCAGCCCCCCCTCCCCCTCGACACGCCTCCCTCACTTTACGGACAGCCGTTGGCTCGTCGCCACCCAGGTCTCCAGCACCTGGAGCGCCTTGCCACTGCGCTGCACCTCCTGAGCCATAGCAACACCCTCCTCTGGACTGGACGCCACCTGCGCATCCCAGCGACCACAACTGCATCAACTACAATCCAACCAAAGGAGAGTGATTGCGTATGTATGTGGACGTAAACGCCAGAGAGAGGGTGAGCAGGGGGGGGGACCTGTGCGGCCGCAAGTGCAACACCGGCGTTGAGGCACAGCGCGTCCGCCACCGCCCCCCTTTGCCCTGCAAACACATCGCGCAGCACCTGCCGCAGCACGCACCACACGAAAGG